>CABFWB010003687.1:28791-47358 GCA_902151455.1 Timema bartmani
CATCAAAACAAATTACAAAGTTGTTACATGATTTTAGGTAGTCCAGTAAATTGTTATGAAAGAATGGAGCCAAGTCATGCACAATGAAATATGCAGCCTTGTCTCCACAAGAGTAAAGGCACTGGCAAAGGAACACTCGGGAAACATAAACTGAAAAATTGTACTTAAATTATTGCACAAATTGAAATACATTTTATTGTCAACAACTTGCAAAGCCCAAATGACTTCCGCCTTATTTATATTATCTTTCATAACAAAAGTGTTAGGGTTTCTTCGAGTCACTACACTACTTTCACTTTTGCCAAAACCTTCCTTCTGCGGCTTTACAATTTCCGATGAAATTGAAGTGTGACATGAATTGTCATTTCCCTGACTTTTCTTAAGCTTCCCTGACTTTCCCTGACTTTCCAGACCATAGGAACCCTGCATGTACACATGTGGTGTTCTTGGGTTTTATATTCTTTTCACATGGCCGAACCATCCGAGTCCTAACGACCTTAACCTTTCCTCTGGTGATTCCTTCCCTTCTAACTCCTCTATCACGTCCTTTCTTACTCTCTCTCTCCATGTCTTCCACAGGGTGCTTCTTCAAAAATTAATTTCAAATGATTGCAGCTTACTCAGCTATATCTCATTTACTGTGCAAGTCCCTAAGCTGTACATAAGAATGGGAACAAGATTTAGACAATCTTGGCTCTCCCTGGCACCTTCTTGTACCACATTAGTTGTCTCGTAAAATTAAAGAATTTTGACCTGTTTGTCATTCTGGTGAATATTTTCTGCTTTCAGGGCCGGTCTAAGATTGTTCAACCTTTCCTGAGAAGAAGTTGATCTCAGTTATGGTTTTATTAACTTCAACTTGGAAAAACTTCTCTCGGCTGAAACAACTGACATAGGTATGGTGAGTATAGTCCTTAATGCCATCCACACGTTTATATAGGCATATTTTGAATTGGTACTTGACAATAAACGAGTTCAATGGATGCGTCACGCCGAACAACCTTCAAAATTTATTTACTTTGTTAGTGTATTCTAATGCACTAATTTGAAATAAAAAAGTACTCTGTTTGATATGGATGTAAATACTAATTTAAGAAATAGGCATTCTTCTTACAAATGACTTCCTTTAATAATTATATTTATATTTTCCCAGATAAAAACAAAAAGTATTTTTTGGGGGTCATTTTGCCCCCCCCCCCTTCCCCCATGATTCTTTGTGTGTGCGGTCGCACACGCCTTAGACCAGCCCTGCCTGCTTTATGGTGCTCTTAAAGGAGACCACACTAAACAGGTATTTTAACTCCTGGATACTTTCAAGTTATTCTCCTTCTAGACATTTGCAGAATTTGGAATTTACTTTACTAATTTTCAAGGCAACTGTATTTGTTTTATTCACATTTATCTTATACTTTTTGAACTTGGACACCCACTTATCCAGTTGTTCCTGTCCTCCTTTAGTGTTTCGCCAAATCACCATGTCATCAGCTTATACCAGGGCATCTAACTAAGTCTTCTTCTCCTATCTTTACTTGTCCTTTAGTACAGCATCCATGACAGTTACAAACAGCAGTGGTGAAAGCACTTCCTTGTTGAGCCCCCCTTTTGGTTTCAAACCCCTCTGACCTGCCTTCTCCAATTTGTACAAAGCTCAGTCACTTTTAATACAACATTCGAACTTTGCTAATCCAATTTTCTGTAACTCTTAATTTTTATAAACTCTTCCAAAGTAGTGTTCTCGTGAGGCTCTCATACACCTTTTCTAGGTCCAAAAACACTATTATTAGATCCTTCCCTTTCTCCTAATACCTTTCAGTTGGCATTCTTAAAGCAAAGATCAAGCCTGATGTACTCCTGTTAACCCTGAATTCATGCTGTTCCTCTTCCAAGATAGGCTCAGGAATGACTCTCAGTTTTTCCTTAACAATTCTTTCAATAATTTTCAAGCCATGAGAAAGTAGTGTAATGCTTCTATATAAATTATATATTCTTACATAATAGCTTGATTCAGTGGTGATGGTATGTTTAGACACTCTGTTTAAAACAATTAAAGAATAATCTGAATGTATTTGCTAGAGTCAAGCTTTTCAATGAATAATTTTTAGTGTTTTAAAATTAAATGTAGTTTAGTTTCAGTTCTGACTTGCATTATAAAATTAATTATATAAAGGAAAGAGGATTAGTCAGGTCTGAGAGGATTTAAGTAAGTAGATTTGGGTTGTAAGTAGCATCCCATTATTTATTTCTTGAACTTCTTAAATGTTTGGGTGATGGGTATGTGTAACAACAACACATATGCATGCAAGCAAATGTACACGCATTAACTTTTTCTTTCTGTCTCAAAGACACATATACACACATACATACACATACTCTTTTCTCTTCTATTTATCTCACCTTGGAAGAGGACATTTGCCACTTCGCCGCTCATCTTCAACAAATTGATGAAGAACTTCTTGAAATCGATGAAGCAAAGCTGTCACAGCTAATCGTCCAGCCAACGCTTCTTCGAAACCACTTACTTCTCCTGTATCTAGCCCATGCAACAATGAAAACTGAAGCAATGTTTCAAAGCATGTTTTAGCAAATTCTTCTCTAAGTTTTTGCTCAGTCTCTCCATCTGTCAAATAAAAAGATAATTAATTCTATTGTGATCAATGTTTAAGCATTACTTAAGCAATAATAAACCTCATATAAATGAAACATTTCAGTATAATTCGTGTACCATGAACACTTTTAGGGTTTAATAATAGAAATTTGTTTTTATTATATATAGTTGGGTTGAATCCACATTTCCTCGAATTCAAATCATGTTACCTGCATATCTCGAATCCAAATCTTAGAAATTATTTAAAGCTTAGTTAGTGAGTTAACTTTAGATTATTGATTTGATTATTTTTCTTCTTTCTTTTCTTCTTTAATTCAAATTTTGTTCAGATAATTTCTTTAGTTTTTATAAAAATATAGTTCATAATACATATATTGATTTTTCTACTATAATGTTAACTTACATTAAATTTAATAGTAAATTAATCTTTTATTTTAATCTGATTTTGTGTAAGGCGTACACTTTATCTGTCTATAGCACTTAATTTGAGGACCTTGCAGCATATGGAGGGGAGCTCCATTTTTGTCAAATTTTGGGAAATGAGAAAAAATTGATTTTAAAAATCATCCTTTAACTAAGGATAAAATAAATCCCCCAATATAAAGGTAACACACTTATATACAAATGTCAGTAGTTTTCCAGTTAATACTGCCTTACCTGTATGATGGGTAACTATTACAAATTTGGAGTTGTCCTCTTCTTGCACCAAAAAATGACAAAATGGGTTAAGTTTCGCATTTAGTAAACAATAAAAAATGTAGTATTCAATTAACATGTTTAATAATATTTAAAAACAAAGAATATAATACCGCTAATCATAGTTAAGTCTTGTTTCAACTAAAATGTTAACAAATAATATATAAGTATATTAGTTATATATTATTAATATAATATTTTAGTATTTCATTGATCAGCAATATCATAATCAGTGCCTGCCACCCTGGGAACATCATCACTCCCAATGACTTCACTCTTGAGTGCTTGGTAAAATCTTGTTTCATTTGGAGGAACAAAGTTAGTAGCTAAAATACATCACATCCTTTTATTTTGCTTTTTTCACCGGTAGTGGAGAGATGTAAGCAAGGAACCGTGGTTCTGAGGGGTTATTCTCAACACCCCTCTGAATAGTATAAAGGTCAAAAACAGGAATACCAGTTGATCAGACACACCAATGGTGTCCAGATGGGTGGGTCCTTGTTGTAGTCAAAAATTTGATTATGAGAAATATTTATCTTTTTCTGTATATTTACAATCACCTTTTTAAAATGACCCAAATAATTTTAACTAAAATTGAGAATCATATTTTGATTGACAAGAATGGATAGAAATATTTGGGACGCAAAATAATATGTTAAGTATATTGTGCAGTAGAAAAAAAGTATTCTTTCTTTCTCAAAAACTTCTTTATGCCATCGAAACAGCAGTCACAAGGTATAAAACTGTATCCTGGTTCAAGAAAGTGGTCAATAATAATACTCTGCATAGGAGTGGTTTTTACAAGAAGATACAAAAACTGCACTATTATACTGTTCTTATTTAATGCTGCAGTGTTGTCTGAAAAAAAGTATAGTATCTTTACTGTTTTTGGTAGGACATTGTATAGTATATAGTTTGTATAATGATGATATAAGAAAGAAATCACTTTGTTTGGAGATTTTTGTAGTGGCTTCATCATTCATGTAGAAGCGAGCACGGTAGGTTTTGCCTGAACGAATGCAAAAGTTGTACGTCTAAAGTTGACATTTATAGAAGGCTTCACCAGATGGCAATTTGGTAATGGAAGATCTTTTTTAAAATCAAATGTTAGAACCTCAAATTTATCATTCTCTTTGCATAGTTTTATTTTTTATTTTAATTAGGTGAAAAAAGATGCAGCATTCATATGATATAAATTCTTCTGATTCTTCAGCTCATTTCCTTCAATGAGATCAAGGTTCATATCTTTCATCTTTTTGTGTAATGTGTCACACTTCTTACAGGTATCTGAATGAGAGGAGCCAAAATGGTAGTTAAAATTTTGTTTGAAGTACTGGTACCTAAAATAAAAGTCATAAGTTACTTTAGGCTTAACTTCAGCATCACTAACACTTTCAGGCTCATTCAGTTGTAAATATAGTTCATACATCCACTTTACATACAGATCTGGGGACAAAAAAAAGCAAGTTATTTTCTTTATGTTATAGTGTGGCTCATGTCGTGGGAAGCTTCTAATATGGAAGTCTATCTTATCAACCAAATTATCTGGAATTTTGTTAGGTCAACTTCAATGCTTGCCTTGTTTATTCATAGGCGGTGTAATATTCTAATCACGAAGAGCTTTAGAAATATTATCCACATTTTTTTATATTCCATGTATATATAAAAAAAGTAGACCTACAAACTTTCAGTTTCCATGCCCAGCTTTATAGTCTATTTGTGAGAAAAGCTGTAGCTCTTTCCCTCATCAATTTTGCCTGAACCCTTTGAACACGGTCTGTCTTAATTGAACCTCCTAAGTAGATATTTTGAATACTGCTGTTCCTCATTTTATTAAAGCTATGGACTTCTTTTTTATGTTTCCTTTCCCAGTATCTGGGTTAGCCCTTTTTCTGTTATGACTTATAAGCCTAGGCCACAGACAATGAGATAACAGATACACAGCCTTATGGGAGATTTGCATAGCCCCTCAAGTCAGGTAGAACTTAAAATATCCAGTGATAATAGCGTTTTAAAGTGAGAATTCTTTAAAACAACTCACTTTCAAAATGTTCCTCATGAGAAAGAAAAGCTGAGAGCTAAGAGCTGCCTTCTCTCCGAGTACAATAGTCCAGGTAGCGGTAATCCCTTACCCCTCCTCATCCCCCTTTAATTGACTAAAACTTTTCAAACAATTGAGAGTGTTGGACCCAAATATACAATGCCAGTGCTTCTACAGCTTAAACGTGACATGAGGTCTTTGAAATGCACTTGTAAATGAATTATTAAATATTTTGTGACCAGCTTCTGCGGTCTGGACAATGATATATTTCATAATATTTTTGTCACTTTGATTTCGTAATGTACTAGACCAAGCTTTGACGTATTTTGCTATAGCATTCTTGCTTTATTGGTGAACATCCAGCTGTCATAATTTTGAAAGTTCCTTCGTGTACAATCCTAAGCTAACTATGGCAATCACAAACCAGTTATGGCAATTAACAAATAAAAAATCTTAGAAATAAAATATTACCTAGTCTACAATCTGAGTGCACAAACGAGTGCAATCAAAGGGCTGCCGTCACACTCCATTGACAAAGCAAACTTTACCTAAGCACGATCATAAAAACATGTTTAAAAAAGAGCTTCACATTTCACCAACGAGTATAAATTACATAATAGATTCTTTTACAGAAACATATTAAGTATGAAGCAATATTATTATCCAAAGAGAATCATGGCAACCAAGTTATGTCGCCTGAATTGGTGTATTTTAATTGTTATGTCGCTCCTAGATATGCGCTAATAGCTATGTATTTGTAAATATAATGTATCCACTTTAAGATAGGCTTTAATTTGTGTGTTGATTTACTTTTAATACTTTAAACTCTTTTCCTCAGCCTTTACAAATTTAGTGTTCCAAATGTCTTATCACAGTCCAGTTTTTATAAAAAGTGCCTTTTAGAAAGTAGATTTTATTTTTGCGGTCAACATCAATAACATTTTCTATTTTATTATTTTTTCTAGCCCTGTGTCTTAATATTCGTTCGAGTTATACGCTTATGTAATACTAATTACGCTATTGTGTTAGAAATGAGTGAATTTTAATTAGTATAAGGTGTACACAAATTTGGAACATATCGAGTTTTTATAGCTTAGGAAATTTTAGAGGCCCCTCCCATTTCCCAGCAGTAAATTTTCGAATTCCAAACTTTATAACTTTTATGGTTATGGTCCTTTTATCAATTTGGCAAATTTAATTTTCTTTCATGCATAAAAGTATATTTCCTTTGGAAAGATGGCAATTTACTCTCATTTTCAAATCCCTCTGTCCCCCTCACCATCCTTAGCTTTCATAATTCAAATTTGAAATTTTAAGACTTATTTGGTTATCTTATATGATATTTTACGTGGCTACCAAATGCAAATCTAACCACATCGTAAAGAATGTTCTAGTTTGGTTGTATACATTTTAAGCGCTACCATTTCCTGGCCTTCAATTTTGAAATTCCATTTGTTCAAGAGTGTAGGAAACCCGAGAAAAAGCCCATGTTTTTACAATTTTTTTATCAAAGTATTTTTTTGGCCAAAATAAATAAATATCGCTCCAGTAGAAATATATAGTTTAATTTCCTTTACTTGGTGATATCAAAAGTTGTTGAATATCTGTCATGAGCATAGCAGCATTAGATGAGACACTTTTTAAATGAATTAACAATGTATCCCTGTCTAGCGACTTAAACCGGTTTTATTATTAAATTGCATGGTGACATTTCAAGCTTTTATATCTACAAAAATTGTGTTTATATAGCTTTGTAAACATTTTGTGGGGACCATCTCTCCCTATTTTACGAGCCTTCATTTTGAAATTTAATAATTCAGGCCTTGATACTGTTTGAGTTGCTCTTTAAACCCGCCTGACTTATGTCAATCATCTAACACTTTGAGAAGTAGTTTAGTTTTTTAGTTTAAAAAATTTGAGATGCCCTATATAACCAGCCTCATTAGAAATAACTAATATTTAAAATGTGTTTGGGGTTATTTGAAGTTATCCCTCTACATTCCTGACAAATTTAAATTTTTTACCTCCTAAATGTACACCCCTAACCTCACCAACACCCCCTCCTTCCCTTTTTATTGTAGTCTCATTTTGAAATTTAAAATGTTCAAACTTTATAATTAATTTGAGTGGTCCCTATCTCTGCTAGCAGGATTCCTGTTTTATAACAAATAAAAAAGTAGTTTATCCACTGGTTTTGAAAATTTTAGCCTCCCCCACCCCATTTCTATAAATCCCACTTCAAAATCTCAAATTTAAGACTTATCTGGTTACCTGAAACCGTACCTCTATCAGCATGCAAAATTTAGACTTTCTACCATACTTAATTATCTCTTTAAACTCCCCCTTTTTTCCTGGACTCCCATTAAAACATTTATATTTTTTGTACTTTTATAGTTATTTGGAGTGGTATCTTTGCTTATATGCAGAATTTTAGTTTTATACCACACTGAGAAGAGGTTGTTTCTAATAGTATTGTAAGTTTTTAACCACTCAACCCACTTTGAGAATTTTTAAATTATGACATTCATTTGGATATCTGGAATTTCATTTCTACCCGTCTTTCAAATTTTAATTTTTAACCTCATCTCAAAAGTTATTTCTAGCTGTAGCTTCCACCTCCCCCATTTCCCATAGTTTCAATTTAAAATTTAAAATTTTCACCTTTTTTTGTTTATTTAGAGTAGTCCCTATACTTACGATTCTAGGCTCTCTACCACACAGAGTAGTTGAATGTATTAATTTTATAAATGTTGAGCCCACCCCATTCCCCTACCATTTCTTCAACTCCCACTTATAAATTTCAAATATTAAGATTTATTTGGTTAATTTGAAAGATCATTCAACCTATTTATCAAATTTAAATATTCTATCACAGCTAAGAGTTTTTATTTTTATAACCCCTTACCCCCTCCACCACCCTATTTCCTAGGGTCCCATTTAAAATTAAAAATGGACAGACTTATAGTAAATTGACATGTTCCTTTACTTTACTTATACATTTCAATTTTCTAATACACTGCGAATTAGTTGTTTCTATTAGTTTTGTAAATATTTAAGCTAATTTTCCTAGCTATTGTTTAGAAATTTCCATTTTTAAGACTTATTTGGTTATTTAGAGTTGTTCTCCTAAGAGACTGTAAAATTTTAATTTGCTAGCACACATAAAAGGTTTTTATTCTGTTTATATACCCTTCCCTATGTCCCAGGGTCCCAATCATTAAACAAAAAAGTTCATACTTTTATAATTATTTGGAATGGTCCCATTGGTTGTCTGCAAAATTTCAATCTTCTATCACCCTGGAGAGTATTTATTTATATTAGATTTGGTAGTCTTGAACACTTTTTACCAACGCACCTCGGGACCCATCGTGTGGATGCTGTACATAAATTAATTTCATATTAGTATTCTGCGACCCGAAAAGCCCCCATATCTAATTTCATCTTGATATGAGGACATAGAATTTAGTGCCCCCTTTTTCCCCTTTACAACCTTTTAAGCGATTAAATTTGAAAAACCCTAAAAATTTCTCACCCAATTTTATAAAGAAACATTCATTTTAAATTTCAAGGCTCTATGTCCACTAATTCAAAACATGCATGGTCAATGAATTTTGAAAATTTTTGAACCCTCTTTTTCATCTCTTACAGATTGATGAATTTCACAAAATGTGTTCCTATTTCTGATCTAGTGCTAAAAAGGAACTTTTACTAAAAATTTCAAATGTCCATGTTTGAAACCATTAAGCTCTTCTAACAAAACCACCAATTCCCCCACATCATTTATTGTCTCTACAGGCAAAATTGGCCTTGTAGTTTAGAATTTTAGGCAATAATGTCTCATCCCCATATATCCACACTCGTGTTAATATTATGAAATCAATATTTAGTTTAATATAAGAGAAAAAACATAATAAATCCTCATATTTGTGCTTTATACTTCTAATATTTAGATATATTATTTTTTAATAGCAGTTGAAATGGACTATTTGGCTGAAATTAACTGTAGATAAATGTTTTCAATAGATGATTCTTCTATGATATCAGTGTTGGTTTCCACTAAGTGAGAAATAATGTTTTAATAAAGACGAAACTACAAACAAGTTTATAAGTTGTATAATATTAACTTGTGTCCATATTATTAAGGCTAATAACAAAGCCTACCTCAATAAATAAATGGTATGTTGCACCACACAGACTTTCTCTCTCCTTTGTCTAAAAATGGAAACGTTTACTTAAAATTCCTAAGATTTGTGAAACCAGATAATATACATTTTTGCAGATACATTATGAAAAAAAAAAGCATCCCATTTCACCAAGAGGCATAAATGAAAGAAACTTATTGTTCATTATTCATATCTTAAATATTTTACATATTTCCATCAATAAGCATAATAATAAACTCCTGTTTTACGAGACCTCAAATTTTTAAAAAAATTTGCCAATAGCTCGGAAGCTAGGGACCATTCAATAATTACGTAAGGATTTTTTTGGGGTAAAGGTGATCAGTAATTTCTTTCGTTTTTGTGGGGATGGGCAGAATCCAGATTAACTAAGGATTTTATCAATGTTCATGGTGAAACAAAATCTAAAAAAAACACTTCTATAGACGCACGATCAAAAAGGTTGCACCTTGCGATGACAGATGGCGCTGAAGCGGAGCCTATAGACGTACACAGCTATACATAACTATAATATGTAATTTATTTATGATATGGTTCACCAAAATTTACTGCGATAAGTATTCGATAATTTCACATCACCAATCCTTTTATCTAAAATAATATAATTTACCAAATCGTAAGAAAATTACGTAAGTATGGTAAGAGGAGAGGGAGGGACGAAAAATCTTATTATACCTTAAGTAGGGAGATTTGGGGGTAAAGACGTTCAAAATAATGAAAAAAAATCCTTACGTAATTTATGAACAAACTTACAATAATGAGTTATTTCGTGTCTCAAATACTAGCAAAGATATGATTAAAATTGGCAATATCTGATTATGTAAATTACCCTTAAAACTATGTTCATGGGAGGATTAGAACGGTCATTTAGTTTATAATCACAAACAATGCTCAGATGCAAAATTTAAAAAAATCGTTGCAGTGGATTTCGAGATAGCTTGTTTTCTCTTTTTTTACCTTTAGTAAACTACCCTCAATTTTAGGGTAAGATATCTAACTCCATAAACTCCTCGGGGGAACCTTAAAAAAACCATATATACTAAGTTTTAGCCTGATCAGTAAAATAGTTTCGGCTATAGTTCTAGATATAAACACACAGGCAGACGGCATCGCAAAAACACCTTTTCAGTTTTGGGGGGGATCACAGTTTTCAAAATTTGACTTTTTTTTTACGAGTAAAGTACTTTTCTCTTCAAGGTGTTGAGAGAAAGTAAAAACTGACTATTTATGTAAAGATGAGCACAAATCATAGTCTTATACCCTTCAATGGTGCAGACACATTTCTATATATTCTTAAAACTACTTTCAACTAAAGGTTCAATGGCACCACTATGAAGTAAAATAATCACAATTTAAGAAGAAAAAAGTAGTAAATATAACATTGGAAACTTAGATAGGTTTTTGAGTTTATACAGTCATAATGTTCCATTATTTGAATATTATATTTATTTTTAACCTATCAACTATAGTTATATAATCTTGATACCGGTACATATTTGATCTTTTACACACTTTAACAAATAAAGTGTTTTATTGAAACATACCTCCTATATAAGCCTACTATTTAAAAGCCAAAGTTGTTAATCTAAAGCTTAAGCCAAA
Organism: Timema bartmani; assembly: GCA_902151455.1. Taxonomy (NCBI): domain Eukaryota; kingdom Metazoa; phylum Arthropoda; class Insecta; order Phasmatodea; family Timematidae; genus Timema; species Timema bartmani. The sequence continues at coordinate 39,917 of CABFWB010003687.1, forward strand.
CAGCTGGTTTTGTTTGTAAAATGATCACAATTATTCAACATTAAAACTAATTATAAATCCTTACATTATTTCAACGTTTCAAAATGGAACACGCTACAAATATTACTTTTGAGACAAGAGTCTAGATTCATAGAAATATATCAAAACACAGTTAATTTATTACATTTAATTGGGATCAAAAACAGCTTAAAGTTACAGTACTCAACTCTCCAAAGTTCACTCAACAAGATGAGATTATTGGTGTAATACGTTCCATATTTTCTGCGTCGGTTTCCCTAAACATTAAATATTCTCCTTTTCAGTCCACAGCAAGTGACTGTGGATTCTAACTTTAAGGAGGTGGCTTTGTGCAAAATAGCTTGTACTTTTTGCATTGCTTAAGCCAATGAGAGTATATTATCCTTATTTTCTTCAACGCCTTTCTTAACATTATGTGTACAATACCTTCTTTGTGTTGCACATAAGGAAATTGCTCAATAAATGTTTCTAGGATATGTGTGTTAACATATCTATAGGGGATTTGAGATTCCCTAAGTCATCATGCCCTTTATTGAGATATGCTCTATGAAAAATTAGATAATCGTGTCATGACTCCATGTTGACAACACACTTTGTTAATGTATTCATGCAGAGTTTACAGTGAAATTTCCGTTCTATCTTGTATGCAAAATAACTAGCAACATATTTAAAGGATTGAAGGGTAAAATAAATAAGGGCCAGTTTCAGAGTCAGATTTAGTACGCCTAAAGTGCGAGTCGATACTAAATACAGGACGACACCTACCTAGAACAAAATGGAATGGGCCAGTTTCGCATATAAAACTGGTCCATTCCATTCAATTTCAGGTAGGTGACGTCTTGTATTTAGTATAGCGCCACACTTTAGGCGTACTAAATCTGACTATGAAACTGGCCCTAAGTATCTAATCTTAATTTGTGATGATAGAATAACGTTAAAATTGTATGTGTATAGTTTCATACTCGTTAGTTCCTATTAAAAATACCATTCATTTAGGGCCAATGTTTCAATATCAGGTTAGTCAGGAACTAGTTAACTAAGTTGAGGTTTCATATAACCTCGAGTTAAAACTGGAGGTTAACGTAGTTTACTGTTTGAATGGATTTTTATGTGGAGGTTAGTTGACTTTGAGTTAATTTGTTGAATGCAGAGGTTGGTAGTATATTTTTACTCAAATGTCACTTGAACAAAAATATTTGTTAGTGAAAATGGGAATAAATGAATGCTGAAATGAGTTTATAATCATTATCTAATTTATTTTAAAATACATCTGCGAGTCTTTTGCATGTTTCAGACACATTTTACTAATATATTGTATACTAATATTCTCTCCAAAACCTATTAGATTATTTGTAAATCTACTTAATAGATTTAATTATTTATTTTATCCTGCTTAAGAATAAACTAGAATGTTTAAAAAAGGGGGTGGAGGGTGCGCAAAAACCAGTACATATAAGGCACTTTTTTATATGAACTAGTAAATATTAATAATTTAACATCATCCTTCTACTCAAAAGGATATGGGAAATCGATTTAAGCTAAAACCAAAATTAATAAAATTATTTGTTATGATAAACAATTAAATCAAAACCCACCCAAGTCACGGGGTATTGCCATATCGCTGAGCGGGATCCTAATATTTCAAGAAAAAACATGTTAATAATGCTTGAAATATTAGGTTTTTACAATTTGGAATAGTTTATGATAATAAAAAGGATTACTAATTGCATATTATATTTTAATAACCCAGTAATTACCATTAACTTAAACCTAGATAACTCAAATTAAATTTGTTTACGTTTCTCTATGGTTTTGGTGTGTTGTTTAAATGTTGCAAACACAAAAAGGTTTTCGAATAGTTATAAAATGAGTAAGGTATCATTTGATTCTCTGAATCCTTGGGAGAGAAATTATTGTATACAATAATTTATTACTTGCTATTTTGTATAAATAAAAGTGGCTTATTTATAGCAGATTTTACGCTCCATCACGATATAGGTTTCCACAGCTATGATTTTTTAACGACTGGGTTCAAGTTTTAAGTGAAACTTTAACTAGTGTAGGCTATGTAATAAAATTGGACCTTGGCCTTTTAAGTGTTAAAAAAAGGAATACAAATTTCAAGTAAATTTTGTTTTTCTACTGAATCATTATTTTATGTGTTAGTGTTGATTTGTTTAAATCACTAGGCCTACTTTATTTATTTTTAAATAAGCACCAGCTTGGCGTGAACATTTTTTCCTCAATAACTGGGTTCAGGCTTCATGTGAAACTTTAATTATGATACTACAGTATTGTTATTTAATACAACTAGGCCTAGGCCTTCATGGAAAACATTGACAATTCTCTTCCAAAACTAATACACTAATAAGTACCTAAGCCCCCTAGAGTAAAACTAGTACAGAAAAAAGGGAAATATTTTACACTAAAGAGCATAGGCAAGACAATTAGTTACAAGAAGGTCCTACATGGCCACTGAGATTTTAGTTTTAAGAAAATAGGCTACCACAGCTGTGCGTGAATAATTTTTTCTCAACGAATAGGTTCATGTTTCAAGTGAAACTTGAGTAACTGTATGGTAAGGGACTTAATACAAATATGCCTGGACCTTATGAAGTGCTCAAAAAAAGGAATTAAATATGCGAGTAAAAGTTGTTTTTCCACATAACTATGCAATATTTAAATAAATAAAGCATTGTAAAGGCCCACTTTTCAATTGATATGAATGGCTGCCAAAATATAGGTTAGGCCTACTTATATTCTTTTGGACAAACTATTCAATCATCAAAGAATCTTGCATTAATATTTGGTTTAGTACTAATGATCACATAAGTCTATATATTTTTCATTTAGGTATTAATTTTATAACTCCAATAGCTAGGCTCTCATTTGTTATCTTTCAAAACTATCTCCAATAATCTCTAACAATAGTTTTCATAGGTCTAAAACTTTTTTTTAATATAGCTCCAAAAATTCTTCAAAATAATTATTAGTTCTTGTTCAAAATGTAGGATTTGTACGCTGGTTAAAACACTAGCATATTATAAATATCTGAATCGGAATCAAATAGCATCATTAAACTTTATCTTAATGAAATCCAATAACACATATAAGAATGTTTTGAACATTCAGCTGACAAAGTGGTGGCCATGTTGTTCTCTATCATAATTAACTTGAGGTTTACTTACTAACCTCTACACCTTCTTCGAGTTAGTAAAACCTGAAGTTTAAGCTCAAGTTATGTGATAACCTAACATTGAAACAGGTAATAAACATATTAAGCTGAGGTTATAATTTCACCTCGACAAAACCTGACATTGAAACAGTGGCTCTTTATAACAAAATATGTTAGATAGTAAATAGGAAAGCATTTTGAGATACCTATTTATTTGATATCTCACATATTAAAATAATATTTATATAGCCTACAATCGGTTTACACTAAAAGGTGACATCAATACTTTAATGGACTAGACTAGCCTATAGCCGCATTTTATAAGCCACAATGCTATATCATAGTCTATAATAATAAAAGGAAGTGTTTGTCTGTGTGTGTTTGTTTGTGTGCAATGCTCAACCAAATCTACGGCACACAGAGATCTGAAATTCTTAATATAAGTGCACGAAAGGGGGTCTGAATGCACCTCGAAGCAGGATTTTTAAATTTTCAATTAGCTTTTTAACTTCTATTAACAGACAGAACCCCCTTTCAAGGTCGAATGATAAGGCAGGATTCACAAACAAACAGCCCACGAGACATAGCTGACCGGCCCGTTTGTCTGCAATATCTTTATATTACTATCCTGCCTCCATCCATGTACTCACACAAAATACAATAATTTAACTTTAGTGTTTGCTACGTAATTTTAAATAACAGCAACCGTTAGAACTATTTAAACCTATCCTATATTTTTGTTTTAACTTTAATTACTTGAGTGTGGGAATTTTAATTTACACCGGTAAAATACCAGTTTTTAAATTATTTCAAGTTAACATTAATGATTTTAAATACATAGCATCAAATTGCTATTATATACTTGCATTAGTGGCCACGCGGTATGGTATCTAGCCTTCCTCTATCAAATAATCATGTTTTGATAGGGTCACAATTTGTGGGATTATTTTATAGGTTCTATATAAAATATCACACATTTAATAAACACTTTATAGTTAAAATTTAAACTATTTAACTGGTCAGAACTTTCACCCTCATTTTGGTGAAAACAATATTAAAAAATATCTAACCACTTCTTAAATAAATTGGTATTTCTAGACGTCAGCAATTCTCCTCAGTGTTCCTTAACAAATAATTGCAGTTGACAGCCAGTCCCTCCCTTAGTTAAAAAAAAGAAGTCCATTGTGTTTCAAGTTTTCTTTGTAATGTGCTGTCAGAGTAAACTTATTTGTGTGGCAGGATTATGTTACTTAGGGACGATGGAGGGGGGCTAAGGACGGGGTAGAATGCTACATAAAGCTTGCTTGGTGACCGCCAGCCGACAGGTTAACTCGAGAAGCTCATATTTTGTATCTGTATCTAGTACATTTGAGTTTAAAGTGAGTTGTTTAAAAAATGCTCACTTGATTGCGCTGTAGTCACTGGGGATCGCACTTAGCAATCCCAACATTGAAGCAGTAAAGCCTCGAAAAGGAGCGCAACAGGTTTAATTTAGTGGTTGTGGGTCTGTTTTTTCCTTGTCTGTGGCCTAGGCCTAACTATACCCCCTTCACCTTTTTAACTGTTTTCCGATTCCCTTCTGTCTTCATCTAGATTGTTTTTCCCTAAAAAAGAGGTTGGTCTGTACACGTTCAGGGATTAGGTTTCTTCTTTATATGCTTGCTTTTCGTTGATGGGCCCCCCACAGCGAAACCGGATTCATCTGAGCTTTGTCCCGAGCCATATGGTTCATAAAGATCTGAAGAACCACAGCTAAACAGTCTGATACTACTGCAATCGGATTCTATGTGGTCAGAATCACTCATGTTGAAAATAAAATAAGGAAATAATACTGAATACACTAAAATTACTTAATAAACACTAGGTAAGTAACGTAGGTTACCTCAGTGATAAGCGCTATTATGATGCATTCACTTGCAATTGTTCCAATACTACCAACTCTGCAAGCGAGAATTCCCATTAGATCCGTGCCAAATGGGGACAACGCCGGAACTTCATCCTACTTTCACCAAACAATGAAGGGGATTCATCCTACTTTCACCAAACAATGAAGGGGATAAGTCTGAAATTTGTTTTAACGTTCCCATATATTCTCGGATTATCTTCCTTCTTGTACCAATATATTTAGCCTTTATTTTTAAGTGTGGTACATATGTTAACTGGATTTCGACCAAAAATGGAGCTGTACCCTTTATGCTGCAAGGTCCTCATTTGTTAAAAGATCTACAGATGTTAGCTAATAAAATAAATATTATATAATTGGGTTCACTATTAGTAACTATCAAAGTATAATTCACACGTGTTGAACTATCGACGTATCAATTGTTAAGAAAAAGATTTGCTTCTCAAGATAAGCTTCCTTTTTTTCTGTGCTGTGTGTTTACCAATTTTATAACAACTAAATGCCTCAAATCAGTGCAGCCCCATAACGGCCCATAGCCTGTTTTATTTTATCCCATCTATAATAATAGTTTTTTAGATACATAAAAATAAAATTAAGAAATAAGCACAATCCTGATCTAAATTAATTGGCATTAAAATCTGGCTTGTATGAAACAGTCTAAAAAAACCTGGACCATGTATTAGGAGAGTTAATCTGATTCAAGTTTAGTTTTTGCCTTGACAGCGGAACAAACTCGATAGTTGGTTCAAAAGATCAAACTTGATCCTGTATATGCAGTGTCAAATAAAATCATGGAACAGCATTGGCTCATTTGCAGATTAAATTCAATACTCACTCTTAAGGTTTATTATAGATGATTTATTTACAAGCTGTGAAATAATGAGTGTTATATCTTTCTTGCACTGTTACATACAAAGGCAAGGGTTTTAAAAAATCATGAACAAAGAAGTTTTAATACCCTTCGTTGAAGAATATAAATATCATTATTGGATATGTAGATGGAATGTATTGAACATTTTAATATATTTAAATGAGATGAAACATACAAATAATTAGTTGAATTATGTAAGAAGTATTACGCCCAATATATATCAAAATGATATTGATATTATAGTCCTATGTCCAGATGTCTGAGGTGAGATAGGCGTTGAAAATATTAGATATTAATAATATTGCTATACATTGCAAAATTGTCACAAGAGGAACAGCTTTCTTTCTTTACTCACTCAATACATAACTTAATATACTGAATAGTAAAATACACAAATATCTGAATCACAAACACCATTAAACAAAACAAGGACTGCCCAATTCCTTCTCCCTTGATTTAAAATCATTTGTAAATTGCATTGTATACTTTTTAAGACCAGGCTTACGACTTTATATTCAAAAGGTTTCCGTTAAAAATATCCTTAAATGTTAGGATTCGAGAAAAGTAAAGAAATAATAACTTTTATAGGTGTGTCATTGCACAATAAAATTGAATAAGCTTAAAAAAATAAGTCTAACAAGTGTTTTGTCAGCTGAGTCATCTAGACAGGTAATTCTTTTCTGGTCCTTTTATCATTCTAACCCCATTTTCTCACCTCTATTTCTTTCTACCTGCTAGGCAAATTCTCTTGAGACTGAGAAAATTTAAAGTGTGGCTAGTCGCACTTTTTAGAAAATAAGAATTCACAAAATATCTATTTGACTTTCAAATGAAACATATGTATTGATGGAGACAGGTGATTTGTTAATATGATAATTATTCGTGAATGTACCAAAGTAAAATGAGTGTGACAGTAAAAACTGAATTGTTGTGGTAAAAAAGTGTATGATCAGAATATGAAGTTTACTTCTGTAAATTTCCATAATTGCGATTTTTTTAAAATCATATTTGTTCTATTATTCAGTTAATTGAAGAGAAAATAGCAGAACATGTGTGATTATAATAGTTACCTAAACTAGTCAAGCCGCTAGCCGAGTGAATAGATCCTTTATTTAAGAGCACTACAACTTTGAGGATAAATTCTTTAGGTATAGTGTGACAATATGGCAGAATTTCATCTCTCAGTAGCTCAATAACTTGGCAATCAACAATTTCATCTGCTTGAACTTCTTCTGGGAATTGCTCAACAAGAGGTGAGCTGAAAACACAAAGAAAGAAAAACAATGTTGGTAAATATGAATAGTAAATTTGTTTACCTGTTTCTACAAAAGCATCAGTACTTTGTTCTGATAAAGTATTCCAAACAAATTATAAACCAGCATAAGGAGCATCCAGAATGGCATAAGCCTAGTCCTGATGTGTGTGTGTATTTATTTATATATATATATATATATATATATATATATATATATATA
>CABFWB010003687.1:55010-65202 GCA_902151455.1 Timema bartmani
TTTTCCTAAATGGTTTTCCACTCTCCCTCCACGCAAATGCGGGTTCACTTCCTCTGAATTCAACCTTCCCAATTCCTAATCCATTAGCGTAATTAGTACTTAAGCGTATAACCCGAACGGGTAGTAAGACGCGGTGCTAAATATATATATAAAATTAAGAAAATATTTAAAAAAAAGTAACGTTTCCAATTATCATTTTTGAATTAATCTCCTAAGAGCCTTATTTGAAGATGAATAAAGTGCAAGACACAAAACTGCTTTATGGACATCTTACTATCAGTTTGGGCTATCCGTACACAGCTGGGTTAAATTGTTATGTTATAAGGTGAAAACTATCTCAAAATAATAAATGAAATTATGTGACACTAAAATTGGATTAAAAACAAAATATATCACGATCACCATAAAATGGCCTCATGTTTCCTAACAGGCTAAAGATATTAAAGAAAAAGGGTTTTACAATAATTTCAATGTTAGTGTGCTCGTTGATTGAATAATGGCTCTGTGTATCCAACCAGAAGAAACATTGTGAATATAAGATTTAAAAAATAACATGATTTTTTTTCTTAGAATAAGAAAAAACAAAAATACAACATTAATTTAATAAGTTTATTACAATACAATACAAATAGCACCGCGTCTTACTACCCGTTCGGGTTATACGCTTAAGTACTAATTACACTAATGGATTAGGAATTGGGAAGGTTGAATTAGGAGGAAGTGAACCCGCATTTGCGTGGAGGGAGAGTGGAAAACCATTTAGGAAAAACCACCCTCAGTTCACCCGACCGAGATTTGAACCTCGATCTCCCCGTCCTCGGCGGTCTGGCTCAACACGACTGGCGCGTTAGCCAACTACGCCACCGAGGCGGGTAATAAGTTTATTAAGAAACCCATTATTCAGGGCCGTATGAAAGAACTCTACTAAGTGGATGCTAAGTGGACACTAGAATGGGTTTGCTTGCGTCATCATAGGTTAAACAATGGTCGTATGGTCCCCTATTGGTCCACCAAGCATTCACTAACGTTCTTGTATACCACCCTCAGTCAAAGCCTCTAATGAAAATAAAACATGTTGTCATAATAATTGGTGAAATAGAGACAGATAGAAATTTAAACAAGCAATAGCAATATAAGCAAACATTAAATCACTGTAGTATTTTTATAATATAACGATGAAAATAATCTAAGTTAAGAAACAAAATATTTTTTAGCCTGTATGAAAATTAAAGAATAAACTATAGCTTATATTTTCATTGCTGTGAACATGTTTATCTTGCTCAACAATTATATCAGGAAATTTATGGTTTAATTTTTTTATTTTTCACAAATGAACCTATTTTTGGAAGCTTCTTCTTGTTTTCTAAGGAAACATAGAAAACTATTAAAACAAATGATTAAATAATTAATATTTTATATGCACATAAGCTAACACATCAACTCTCTGTTGAGTGTAAAAGCTTACAGTCTTACAGTGATGGGATTCACTATAGCACTATCAAAAAAGCTATAGTATAACGAAAACAAGCAAGGTAAGCTTACTATATTTTTGAGTAAATGAAGTGTACATATAAACTTTTACACAAATACAATTTTACACACATACATGTATGCACACAAATTTATATTTGCATCAATAAACACATTTAAATATAAGGGCTGCTCAAAAATGATATAGTGAAATAATAAAACAACAATTAAAGTAAAATTATAACCGAGTTGAGTATTGCACATATGTCATACATGTGAGGTTGTCTAGTGCACACTAAAGTGAAGTGATCGCAGCACCAACAAACCTCAATTCCATTTATACCACAGAGTGATAGAGATTTATCATGAGGAACTACACTACTCTAAAATTTGTATAGTGCCTCAAAAAACTTGAGTTTAAATATATAACATGTTAAAGGAGGCACATAGTGAATATGTTCTTCCATATAGCACATCCCAGAGGTGGTCTAAAAATTTTAAGATAGTAGCGCTTCAATCACAAAAAAACGTAGTTTGGGCATTCCATCTACTGCTGCTATAATAGTGATAAAGGATTGTCGTGTGACTGTAAAACAACTGACAGATATATTGGAAATACCAGTTGGAAGCACCCACACTATTTTTAATGACTGGTTAAAAAAGGTGCAAGTTTGGGCTGGATTCAAAGACTGCTCACACCTGAACAAGTGTGTTGGAGGTCTTCCTAGAGCTGAAAAGAATGATTGCTGAAGGTAATGAGAGTTCTCCAATAGCATTTGATAAACCCTGGATGCATAATTTTTACCCTGAGAGTAAGAAGTGTAGTTTTATTTGGAAGCCTAAAGGATCCCTACACCAAAGAAAAACCAAAGTAATGCCTCTGCACTCAAGGTTATGTTAATCTTTTATCTTGATATTCATAGCTTGATAAAGTATATCAGAATGATATACAATAGCCATACAACTGTCTTTAATCAGTATTACACGTCTGTACTACAAATTTACAAACAGTCCATTAGATGGACACAACCTCAGCTACAAGCAGATGACTGGTTGCTACCCCATGATCAAGTGCAACCTCACATTGCTACTGTTGCCATGCATTACCTTACTTACTCCTGCGGCCATTCAAACCAGAGCCGATCCTTTGCCTCACGCACAGCCATCTTACACCCTTGCCTGTAACTTGTCCTTGCCTTTTCCACAACTAAACTATTCAGGTCCTTTCTTACATTGTCTCTCCATCTGTTTCTTGGTCTGCCCAGTGGTCGTTTACCTTCATGTATTCCTTCACTTACATACTTTATCAAGCTATATCCTCTTCTTTAGACATGACCAGACAATGCTAGTCTTCTGCTCCCAATGACTGATGTTATGTCAAGTTTCTGTGTACCATTCTCTGATCTCTCTATTCTTTCTAATTCTCCATTTATTTTCTTCTCTTATTGGTCCAAGTATCCTCCTCAGCATCTTATTTCAAAATGTTATTAGTTTCCTTGCTTTTATTTTTGTTATTTTTAAAATTTCACTGCCATGGTCTGATGATAGGTATATCCTGGATTTGGTTTTATTTGTTAACAGTTATGATTTGATTATTGAGTGAGGTGGATGTTAACATTTATCTATTTTAATCTTGTTCTAGATCATTGTGTTGATGATCACTCTAAGGCAGCCAACATTCAACATAGCCAACTCTTTCAAAGCTGAGGATATTTATTTTTACGTTCCGTTTATTGTTTCTCTGTCTTGTAATTGTTATAAATATAATTTTATTCTCATTCAATGTAAGCCCAACTTTGTCAGCTTCTTCCATTACTTCTGCTCCCATTTCCTCCAAATCTTGTTTAGTTTTACCAATCAGTAGGATATTATCCGCAAAAGTTAGAATGTTACTTTTCTTTCTAAATTGACTCCTGTATTTCCGTTTGATAGTTTGTGTAAGGTTTTGTTAAGTGATATGATAAACTGTGTTGGTGATATTATGTTCCCTTGTCTAACTCCTGATTCAACTTTGAACAACTCTGATACTGTCTTCCCTGTTCTCAAGCTACACTTAGTGCTATTCACACACAACTGAGATAACCTGATTAGTTTATTTGGTATTCCAATATTCCTCCATTGTCTGCCACATTTGCTTCCTGTTGATAGTGGCATATTCTTTATTGAAATCTATAAATAATGAGTATGTGTCTTTGTTGTAATCCCAGTTCTTTTCTAAAATCTGTCTCAATGTATATATGTGGTCTATTGTTGATTTATTACTGCTAAAGCCTCCTGTAATTTCCTTCACATATGGGTTTAGTTTGTTTAACAGTATTCTTGATAGTATTTTATATGTTATGCCCAATAGTGATATTCCCATGTAGTTCTGAGTTTACATTTTGTCCCCCTTTTCCAGATGGTCATATGATTGCTTCAGTCTATTCTTCTGGGATCTCTTCATTTCCCCATATACAGGTTATCAAGTTATGAATTTGTTGTTGTGTCACCTCTCCTCCAACTTTCAGCATTTCCAACTGAATACTGTTTATTCCAGGGGCCTTGACCTTCTTGAGTTGTTTTATAGTCTCTAAGATTTCATGTATTGCAGGTTTCTCGGACATTGGTTGAACACGCTGGAAAATTATTTGGTTGATGATGTCGTCATGATTGTCAGTTGGGTTGTTCAGTAAGTTACTAAAGTGCTGTTTATAATTGCTAAGGTTATTTGTTTCAATAGATATGAGGTTCCCATTCTCATCTTTAATAATTCTAGTTGGTGTGGTGGCATTACCTACATACCATAAATGTAACAAGTCTCTATACCCCCCCCTCCCCCCCTATTTAGACCAGACCTTGCCCTTCATGATTTTTTACAGTTTGTACAATTAAAGAAGCAACTGCAATATAATTAAAATATAAAAGTTGGGAAGGCGGTAGAAAAGTCCATGTCTGGTAATGGCTTTTCCAATGTATTTGAATTGTGGCAAAATGTTGGAATACTGATGTAATATCTCTATGAAGGTATTACTACATAAGATTAGTTAGATATTCAATCAAATTGGCTTAGGAGCCTACACAAATAATGTACTAGAAAAAATATATATTTGTACTTGCATTAATAATGCTGTGTAATATAGATGCCTCAATCACAGACATGTCACAAGCAGTCCGCTGGTAGAGGTTAACCACCATAGTCAATGCTTTTTCACCAAAAGGAACATAGTTCACAGCAACCCAATCAAACTAAAAAAAAATCAAAATTATAGGGCTTCTTAACTAATAACAATATAAATTAATTGCTTATAGAATAAAATCACACTGTATTGAATGTAAAAAGGTCATCATCTAAACAAACATGACCTTTTAGATACCATTCTATATTTATATAAGTTCACCACTGTTAGCTAAATAGTTACATAAATACATTGTAATTATCAATTTATATATTTATTTAGATTGTGGGTGGAAGGAACGCACACAATTTTTTATGGTAATTTGATGGGAGCCAAAAACATCAGAGTAAAAAAACCTCCTGAGCTATTAATATAGAAGATTCAAAGATTTTACAGATTTAATCGTATTTTTATGGGCAGTTCCAAACTATTGAATAGATTAAGAATTGGCTCAGTTGTGTGATATTTGATTCTTTCCAAATTGAAGGAATCAATAAATCATTTAGTATATTATTCAAAACCAATATAAAATTTTTGAAAAACATTTTAATAGTTAATTAGGAATGGTTAAGATTATTGGTAATAGAATTAAATTTTTAGTAAATTTGAAAAAATTGTATTAATTTAGCATGAAAAAACATAGAAATATAATAATAATAATAATAATAATAATAATAATAATAATAATAATAATAATAATAATAAAGGCACTATAATTTGAATCATAAATGGAAAAAATTTTGGTATTAATAATTACAAGTTATAATATCTTATGATGACAAATATGATACAATCATTGAAATTATAACAGGATCTTGTTCATAAATTACAAGGATATCGTCTACATATCAGCAGTAAAATTTTATGTTTACGAGAATTTTAAGTTTGCTTATTATTTTGTCATCACTGTGCTGTAGGAAAATTTCGGACATTAAGACATGAAATGGGAGAACCCATTACTAATCCATCATTTTGAGAGTAAAACTTGTTGTTGAATTGGAAATAATTTTGGTATGAAACTGATTTGAGGATGGATGTAACTTGTTTGTTGTATTCAGAAGAAGCATTATTGGTTTTGGTAACGTTAATGGTTTCATTTACAGGAACATTTGTATGTAAATTAGAAATGTCTAGTGATAGGAATTTTGATTGATCATTCAAAGAAAAGTTTTTAAGTTTTTCAATTAGGGCATAGGAACTTTTTACATTATAGGTTTATGGGAGTTGCAAGTTGTGTTGAAGTATTTTAACTAAATGTTTTGTTGATTTATATGCTGGGGCATTTTGATAATTGACAAGAGGTTGTATAGGGATGTTCGCTTTGTGAATTTTTGGTAGAGGTGTAAAATTAGGTGCTTTTGGATTCATATTAGTGAATTTGAATATATATTTAGAAGAGATTATTAATGTTGCATTTTTAGGGGAGGTTTTTATTGCTTTTTGGCATTTGGTAGTAGGGTCACATTTTAGCTCAGTAATATTGTTGTTATTAATCAAGTCCATAGTTTTTAAACATAAATGTCATGATTGATGAGGACAATGGTATTTCCTTTATCCGCTTTAACAATGATGTTATCTCTTTTGAATTTGTTATTGAGATGCTTGAGGATGAGGTGTTCTTTTTGGTTTGTCTTGTTTTTATGGTTGTTTGCAATAATTTTGTGTATTTGGTTGGCAACGAAGTGCCTAGTTTGATTTTTTATATCAGGATCAATGTGTTTAATTGCTTCTTCACTGTCAATGATATAGGAATGGACTTTGTTAGTAAGAAAGTAGTCAATACAATTGAATTTGTAACCTTTTAGAAGTATGGATACTTCTTCTTAAAAGAGTTTGAGGTTTGTTAAATTTAAGATTCTGGGGTAGAATTTGTGTGCTTGTGGGGTGGTTGAAGTTTTTATGGGTATTTGTTGCTTGATTAGATTGTAGATTTTATTCTTGAGAGTGTGGTTTTTTCGAATTAATATGTTATTGATTTTATCTTGGATGTGGAGTGACGTGTTTTGCCATATGATTGGGGGGATTGAATCACTGAGTTCAAGATGTAAATGATTAGCTTGCATATTAAGGAACTGTTGTTTTCTGTGTGAATAAGATATTTCATTCTTAATCCTGGCATTTTGAACAGATTTGTTAAATTTATTGATTCTGAAATGGTTAGATTTATAATTAATTTTGGCAAATTTTGGTGTGATCTCATTGGAAACGCACTGGTGGTTAAACCATGAATTGGCGGTAGTCTTTTTAAAGTTAATTTTTATATTAATATATTTTTTATATTTATTTGCTTGGGTAGCATTAAGATTTTTGAAAAACATTTTAATAGTAAATAAGGAATGATTAAGATTATTAGTAATACATCTTAGTATACATCTCAACCTAGATTTATAATACCTTTCACTTCTTAGTTCAATTATTCCAGATTGATCTCTTCTCACTTTATATATAAACGTTAATTTTAATATCAACCCAGTTTCTTTCTCAAACAACTTGTAACACTCAACCACACAACTTTTAACTCTGGTAAATATGCTATTTCATTATCATTAACTCTTGATATTACAACTTATGAACCTTCATTAAATTTTCAGGTTATATCACATTGGCCATCATTTTATTTGGTGTGTTTTCTTTTTTCATTGGACCTGATAATGATGCTGTCATAGCATCGAAACATGTAGAAGCTCAAAAAACGTTCCAGGGATTGCAGCAATATCCAAGGAACTGGGAATTACAGATAAGGAAGTAATTCTATTTTTACGTTTCCTTTTTCATTCTTTATATTTTCATTTTACAAATAATTCTGTTTGATTTCCAATATAATACAAGACACGTAATATATGCATGTTTACATCATCTTATCATAGCTCTGTTTTAATGCAATTTGACTCAAAGGTCCACAATTTTTAAAAGGTTTCAAACTTTTTAGATGTTTGTTATAATTTCAATGATTGTATCATATTTGCCATCATAAGATATTATAGCGTGTAATTATTATTACCAAATTTTTTTTCATTTATGATTCAAATTATAGTGCCTTTATCATTATCATTATCATTATCATTATTATATTACACCATATATCTATGTTTTTTCATGCTAAATTAACACAATTTGTCAACTTTACTAAAAATTGTGTGTACAGCCCAAACGGGTAGTAAGACGCGGTGCTAATAATAATACTAAAAATTGAATTCTATTACTAATAATATGAAATTGTCAGTGTCATTCAAGTGACTTAATCGAGGTTGTTCTAGAAAACCACAAAAAAACTGATGGTCAATTTGTAATAAAATTCAGCTTGATGCAGATTGGTAAAATCAATGTAAAATTTACAATGTGGAAAACCACTACCACTGCCCCAGGATATGATTTAAACTGAGAATTACCCTTGTAATGAAATTTGACAAATCAAAATATTTTATTATACTTTTTAACATCCTTGTGACTTAATAATGTAGTGCATAATATTGATTATATGTATACATTTATTCAGGTTAAGTATGATATATTTGTGATGACTTCGCAACTTCAAAATTCGGCATGGTATTCATAAGTTGGACATTTGTGGTGAGTAAATCTGCTGATCAGGCTAATGCAAAATGGATATAAGATAATATTCAATGTTTTTGTCACTGAGCATAGCTTATTCCCTTTATAAGTCTACAATGTTGATGAGAGTGGCCTTTTATGAAATTGTTTACTGAATTTAATATTAGCATAAAGTGAAAGAAAATGTGCAAAATGCTTTAAGCTGAATCAGAATAGGATGACTTTTATTTTGTGGAAATGCTTCAGGAGATCATAAACTTGAGCCTTTTGTTAATGAGAAATATAAGAAACTAGAACATTTAAAGGGCTCTCCCATTTGCCTGTTGTTTATCAATCAAATGGCTTGATGACTGCTGAGATATTCAAAGACTGGGTTTTTTTACCACTTTATACCAGGGGTTTGACTAGTTTTGAAAATGCTGAACTTCTTAAGGACAACAAAGCCCTTCACCTCCAGGACAAATGTAGGGTTCATCTTCCAACTTATGAACTAGTATTTGGCAACTTTTTTTTAACATAACTTCCACCACATGTTACACCCTTGATTCCACTTATGGATCAAGGGGTTATCCAAAACTTCAAATGTAAATAAAGGGGCTCATTTGTGCAAGGTTTAAAAAATTCTGACTGCAATGTCAAGATTAATTCAATATACATGACACAATTTTAGCTGCTGCTATTGAATGGACACACGAAAAGAGCATACCCTTACAGAAAGTTTGGTGAAAATTGTGGCTGAATGTTCTATTAAAGAACAGTGAAATATTTTGGGTCTCGGATCAACCACTCACATCTGTTGAATACAATTCAAAGTGTTCCTTCAAACAATCCACAAACAACACTGTCATAGGAAAAATTATTGAATGGATTTAAGTTGGCAAAGATGAGCCAACAGTAGAAGAGTTAAGTGACAATGTCATATTTAAAAGTGTGCTTAACGAGTGACGAGGAAGGGGTTAACTCATTTAACATCATTTGGCATGTGGCTGGCAACGCTTTAAAAATGTTTGTGAAATTTGTAGAGTGTAATAAATAACCACTACAACATTGTAGAAGTAATGAATCTTCATATTCTCTGCAAGATTAAGGCCTATCTTACAAGTTCCCTCAAAAACTGCTGCACAATAAAAAATATACGTACCGGGGTCCTTTTAACACACAAGATAAAAAAAAAATTATCATCTCTGTCATAGAAAACGCTGGTCAGAAAATAGGGTAGGGAAAGAGAGATAAATGAATTGTTCAGACAAGGAGAGCACAGTCAACATTCAACCTTAACCCTACCGGTCAGAACCACAAGTGATGTTTGTAGAAATTAAACAGATTGGAAGGCACTGGTTTAAATCCCAGCTGGAAATACATTGTTTTAAAAGCTATTAACATAAAGATTAATAATATTTTATTTTAATAAACTGTACTTTACTTGACCCAACAAATTTATTCATAAATTAGAATATAGCTAATAATTTATTTATAAAGTTAATCTATTACAAATTTCTGTGAAGTAGAAATATATAATAATGAAAATTGACCAACAAAATTATCTTTAGAATAACATACTTGCTACCGGTATGGGTGAGCATGCGGAATAAATGCTAAGCAGGCTTGGTCCAGTTTCATAATGACAGGAAAGCTTGGGCAAGAATCCCGGCTAAGTGTTCTGTGGGTAATTTTACTAAATGGTTTCCCACTTTCCTTCACCACAAATGTAGGTAAATTTCCACTCAATTCTAGCTTCCTCATTCCCACCACAATAGTGCAATTGAATGTGGATAGCCCGAAAGGAGAAGTAAGCCAAGGTTCAAAAAATTAATTTGTCTGTCACCTCAAAATCAGGGATTCTCAACCTTTATAGGCTAAGGGCACCCATGTCAAGGGTATTAAAATCTCATGGCGCCCTTGTAAGAATTTTTGTAAGCCTTTTGTTTTTCACATTATTTATTTTATCCAAAATATCAGAGTAGCAGTAATATATTTTCTAAACCATCCCCCCCCCCCCCCCCCACCCCCCCCCC
>CABFWB010003688.1:14295-40299 GCA_902151455.1 Timema bartmani
TAGTAGTAGTAGTAGTAGTAGTAATAATAATAGTAGGGTAATTTTAATAATATGGCCACTGATATAAAAATAAACATTTTAATTACTAATTTATCTATAATATTAGTTACTAAACTTAATTAATATTATTTAACAGAATTGAATTTATTTTATATCTTATTAATTGTTGAGATTAATTAATGTTTAGTTACAGAATAAAACTAAATTGTATTAGCTATTGAGATAAATTAATATTATTATATAACATAGTTACAGCCCACTTTTCATAGAAAAGACCAATTTTTTGCCGTCAACATTGATATTATTTTACTATTTTAATGTTATTTTAAGGATATTGGTTCTTTCAAAAGTAACAGCTACAAATAAAATAACTTGACATATCATTACGTGAGAGTATTTCTGGTAGCTTTTATACCTGCTCTATGAAAGTTGGACTAAATATTGAGTATTATTTTATTCATTGAGAAAAAAATTAAAAGTGGGTCATATAACATAGCTAACCCTGATTTGATAGGAAGATCGATAATGATTGAAAGTTATTGAAATTTGGCACTGTAGACATAATTCTTTATTTGGTTTATTAGTTTAAAATGTTATCCAAAAAGTTATCAAAAGCTCCCAATAACACTTCTTCGTGGATAACTGTATAACTATTTATCTATACACTACTAATTGAACGCACTAATAATTTAAATACAAAATTGTAATATTTTTTTGTACCATTGTGTTAACACGAGTTTACAGTTTTCAAATAATGGACCTTCTGTTAAAATCAGACCGTAATGTGGGTCCTATTAAAGAGTTTATTTTTCATAGAAGTACAATATTCTGTCTCAGAGTAGTCTTAGCTCACCTGTCGTAGATCTCTTCTATCTGAGATAGTGTACAGCTCTGAACAACTCCGTGTGATACGGCCTTCACAGAGAAAAAGAGCCAGTCATTGTACGTCTAGTCCAAGGTTGTCATCCCGCGGCCATCATTATCTTAAGCATTGGAGATTAAGGTTGACACTGACGTAACGAGTGATTTCATGTTGAAGCCGCTTTGATAATCACATCTCGGTTAAGGAGCCCACCTCGATAAGCGAGAAATTTCCGCGCAGACGTTCAGCTCTAGTTTATTATTTCATTCTACGATGCGTTATTTCTAAATAATGGTTCACGTCAAAATGTTTATTTTAATATTTATTTGAGGTATCTAACTTTCTGAACCGACTGATTATATCAGCACACGAGAATTTCTATGAGTGAGAGCGAAAGGGCATACCAATTTTGCCAGGAAAGGTATTTTCACATGCCTTCTAGAGTTATTTTACATACCACAGTTGACACGGGACCGACATCTTTACTTCCCCTCTGAAGGAAGTTGTGCTATGGATTTCTATTACTCAAGAAAAATCAATGGGCCCCAATTGGGTTTGAGCCCACGAGAACTGGGTACTTATGCGAGCACTTTACCCTAAGACCACAGAGGTTGACACGCCAAAATAAAGTCGAAAGATTCCAACAGGGTTATTTTTCTTTAACAACAACCCAATAGTTTGAGTTTTATTAACAGAAAAAAATGTAAAAATGTTATACTAACTCATTTTCAACAACTTTGTAATCATATTTGCGGAGCTATGAAACTAGACTTGATGAAAAAGTGATTTACTGTAGATTTAGACTTCCTCTAACAAATAAGGCCACAGTAACTTGTTGATATTTGAGAACTAGTAGCGAGCTCTCCTCTTTACCTTGAGAAAAGAAGTTTCGTGATTTTCTTTCCCCTCTTTCTTATTGTCATTACAAAGTGTGGTCATAGATGAAGGGTGAAAGGGAGTATAAGCTTGGCCAGAATAGAGAATTAGTTCCAGAAAATGACACAGACCATTGGATTTTAAGACTTGTGGCCTGGAAGATAGATTGATATTTCCTCGCTGACCGAGGCGATCGCTTTAATAGTTAATTTTAAAACTAAACTAAATTGTTTATTTTTAAATTAAGAAATAAGTGTGCTCTCCATGGTTTGCAAGTTTTTTAATTCACAGTTAAATTCGCGGTCTCATTTCATTCGTAGTTGCTCCTCTCACTGTTCTAAAGCTAGCCTTTTGCTCACTTTTAGTTGTATTTTTATACTAACGTTTTAGTTAATCTTTAATCTTCACTTGATCAACTATCCGATTAATAATAAAAAATTATATATTTTTGTAAATAAGACAAGTCATAAACTAATTCTGCTTATTAAATAATATATTTCTCTTTTTTTTTTCGTACTTTCACTCACAAAATTGAGTATTTTATCAAATTCAATTTTTGAAATTTGTGTTTGAAATTCTATCAATAATAAGTTTCTTTATTTTCTTAATCTTTGGTAAGGAAATAAATTAATAAATATGATTGTATTTTCTTAAAGATCCTTTCTACTAAAGTTATACTTTTTTATTAATTTTGCTTTTTGTTTAACTTGATCATCAAGAGAAAGTATCAACTTCAATTCCAAGGAAAAATAAAAGAAAATATTTTAACTTGAAATCCAAAGAAAAAATTTAGGAAATGATTTACCAGAAAATTAAAAAGAAAAATGTACATGAGGTTTTATACTGTCACTTGTTTTTATAGTTTGTTAGTGTTTGGTATGGTTATATACTAGGGATCTGCGATTACTCGGATTTCGAGATTCGAGCCGAGCTCATCATTAAAGCTTGGGATTGGGATCGAAAGTTTTGTAGGCTCGTCATTTTTTTTTAAACTACCCTCGACCAGTAAACTTATTCAATCTTGGCATCTATTTGCGTTATCCTCAATTGAAGTTGCATTGCCATGACAAGGCAATGAAAATAAAAATAGCTAAATAGATTATGTTTATTATTTTCATATTGTCCGTTTCTAAAATTATAATTTCTGTTAGATTAAAATTTTAAAATTGAGAATGCATATTGATTTTTTGCAAACGTAAGATATTTAAAACTTGTATTCATACGTTCAGCTACAAAACTAACATTAGTTACTATTTAGTTGTAGAATTATGTTGGTTAACCTGTCTAAAATCAATGTTGATCAACCCTACAATACTTATTTTACCAAACTTACCACATTTAAATTTAAAAAAAAATCATTTTTTACTTCATACTGTCTACTATAAATATTATTTTAGACATCGTATTTTTCATTTTAAATCGTGAATCTTTTATAAGCATTAAAAATAGAATTGAAATAAATTTTGTAGTAAGATAATTTTTAGCGAGAGCCCATACAAGGCGCATGCGCAACTGCGCATAGAGGAATGGAATTGGAATAGAAGGGATCATGTATGATTATTACTTTAAGGACTAATAAACGAAATATGAAACATTTCAAATTTATAGCAACTTGTGATTCTTACATTTTCTTCTAGGGTAAATAAAGTTACAGAGTCAGTCATATTTTGGAGAGATATTAGTTCATTAAAAGGCACGTTTTATAATTATTTTTCTAATTAATACTATAATTTTAAATATTTAAAGACATGGGTGTCGAAACCATTTTAATATATTTTTTATTATATCTTTATTTTAGTTGCTCTTAATTTTTTTAAAGTATTATTTCAAATTTTAAAACCAGTATTTCCATTTTTCACACTTTTTTCAGAAATATTACTATTTACAAAAATGAGTCTCTTTCTTATTTTAAGTACATGTGTTGTTTTAATATATATTTTTAAATCTCACATTTTAAAGATGTAGTACATTTTAAATACAGTATTTTAATTTTAAAATTATGAATATACTCGAACTCGACTCAAACTAAGGAGATTTTGAAATACTCGACACGAGAGAAAAAAAACTTAAGGTCACAGACCTCTAGTATATACAAAAGTAGGTAAAAAGTGCAAATAAAAACTACATAGATATAGGTTATTGGAGCTTATCTTACATTAAACACCAGAGTAGTAAAGGACATAGTAATAATAATAATAATAATAATAATAATAATAAAGTAAAATACATGTTTGTGTTTCATCGCTGTAACTTTTGATTCAGTAAACTTTGCACAAGTACTCATATGGCAAACTGAGGGTGTGCACCTCGGGAGCTTTTTTTCTTTTTTTTCTCTCTATAATATGCTAAAGCCTAACGCCTTATCAGTGTTGTTAATTCCAAAACAAACATACCTAGAAAGTTAGAACATTGTATACCCATTTAAGGAAACCTGAAGGTGTATAGATGAAGCGTTTTTCTACTTATATATATATATAGGCTTATTTTTTTTTGTTTCAAATATGACGCCTTTGGCTGCTTTTAAATCAGTTCGGGTAGCTCAAAAATTTAGAAAAATAGAGAGCTGAAATTGAGCTTAGGCCTATGTATGAAAGGAAATCTTTTGGTGAGGTCCTTGGACGTATTATATGTATAAATTTATTTTGCAAGTTAAAACACGTGGCCAGTGCTTTGGGTAGTTCTAAACCAAGGAACATAGAGAGCAAAATTTGACATGTGTTTAGGTAAAATTTGGGATCCGCAAATAGGTAGATTTTACTTATTTTTTTTTTTAATCTAAAGCAAACCTTACATTTTAGAATGCGTGATCACTTACGAAAGTAGGCCTATCTTCAAAACTAAGAAAAATATAAAGCTCCACCTTGGCATTGACTCACGTACCTAAGATACCTTGGGGTGCTGCACCCAGGGTGTATTTATTTTTACTTTTACGTATGTTTAAAACGTGGCTTCTTAAACCACGTAACCATTGGTTGAGGTGGAGTGGTGGGAAAGGGTAGTTCCACAAACAAGAAACATAGACAGGGAAAACTTGGAATAATTACTTAGTTAAAGCTCAGGGTGAATCCGTCAGGAGTATTTTAAAAATAGTCTACATCGTTTGCGAGCCCGTTGCCTTGGACCACGTGTCCATCAATACACCGAAGCTAGAAATTCCAAGAAACATAGAAATTGGAAACTTGTCATTGGCCTCAATACTTAAGGTAACCATAGTTTGTGCCATTTTTACGATCCTGACATGTTAAATCATGGGATCACCGGTGAGGCTAGCTCCATAACCAATGAACGTGAAACTTTGAAATTTGGAATAGTTAAAAAAAACCTTGTGGACGTTCCCCTTGGGGACAGACAAGGTACACCCCAGACCCACATCTTTCAGGCTAACATTGCTGCGCTCGTTAGGGGAGCTTGAGTCCTTCAACACGGGGATCGCTAGGTACAATCAAGGGACATTAAAAAAAAAAGAAGCTCATTTTAACATGGTTTCACTAGATAAAGGACACAAATATCCATCTCGAGTCAGTCAACTGGCTCCCATAAAGTTAGGCTAAGGTAGAGACCCAAACTCCTCTTCACACAATCTTACCTCACAAAGATCTGACTCAAACTGCACATTATTATTACAATGGTCCCTTTATGACGAACATGTTGAAAGTGAGTCGTTTAAAAATTAGCACATTTCTAAGTGTTTTTATCAGTGAGCATTGACACTAGCGAACCCCAGTGTTGATGGACTCAACCTGGCTCAAGGAGCGTGAGATTGAGGATCTGATGTATCCTTGTATTTGCCTTTGGGCGTTTTTTAGTTGTTCATGTTGCTTGCAAGTCCGATGCCCTAAGCTGCGGGGCCAATGGTGCAAGTAGCTTATAAACCAGTGAACTTATAATGGTGAAACTGGATATAATGACTTTAGGGTAACTGAGGGTATAAACCTTTTTTTTAACTTTTACATTTATTACGAGCTGAATTCTGATCTACGGCTTGCGTTCTTAGTAATATTCCAACTAATTGCTCACTGTCGGAATGAGATGTTCACTAAAGTAGAGATTAGTTTTTCTTGTTTAAATCTATCACCAAGAAGAAATCTCAACCTTAAATCCAAAAATATTTCACCAAACCTGATTAACGTCGGTAACTTGCGGCTAGTTTTCAATAAACTTTTCAGATAAATATCGCAGTTTTGAGATTAAAGTAGCTCTTTGTGAACATAATATTATTAAAATAATAGTTTTTAACAGGATCACAAAAATATATATATTTAAAGATAAGTGAGGATTGTCTTAGCTGTTTTTAAGCCTCAGAACTTCCATTCACATAATAAATACGGAAGTGTGGGACTCTATCCATAAAGGAGATGGCACCCTTTGTTGTGATCTCACTCAACATTCAATGGCCCTAGCTCTTACATAACCTTTCAAACAAGCCAGCTCTCTCAAACTCGGGTAGGAGGAACTTCGAAGACTTCAGTGAAATAGAAGAGGATCTTCTTTACTATCGAACGTTTCCGTGAAAATTGGGACGTCTTTAGGATCTGAGAGGAGCGTTGCCCTAATGTTCGTCATGAACCAACCGTACAGCATCTTCTCCTTGAAGCCTCTCTTCCTGGCAGCCCGGTCTCACTGAAAATAGGGCCCTGGCAGCCAAGTCTCACTGAAAATAGGGCCCTCGCAGTGTCCCGGAGGAAAATTAAACGGGAACCCTTGGTGACAGATGTGAAATAACGCATTTCACTATACATTAATTATTTGGTTAATAAGATATGAATCAAACTCATAGTTATTTTGTGAAAGTGTGGGTGCGTTCATATTTCATAATACATTTTTGGGAGATTAATAAAACTATTATTGGCTGTAAACTTTGAAAGATTTTACCAACCCAAAATACAATTTATTCTTCGGCCCGCGATGTAAACTGATGATCATATTTGGGTCCTTTGGATGAAAAACGTTGAACTACTCTTTCCATAGAATAATGTGTTCATCCCCTTTGTCGAGCTGTTTAGAAACGTTTACAATCGGTATGGTTACACATTCAAAATTTTGTAATAATTTTTCAGGATACAAATAATACAAGAGAATCTTATAAGTTAATATCTGGACTAAAATATTAATAAAACATGCACAAGATTAACAATCGCATTACGTGTGTGAATTTATGGGCATAACGTTCAATTTATTATAAAATATATTTTTCAAAAAAACCCTCTTTCTCAAAATCAGCAACGATTTTCTTGAAAAACTCCTTGTAGGACTTTGAATACCACTTTTTCAGGATTAACTCCGGACCTGCTGCCTCGTCGACAAAATATGCTTTGTTAGGGACACTCTCTGGGTCGAGCATCACTCCGACCCTGACGGTGGACAAAGTGATGTAACCAAACCACAGCTTCTTCCTGAAATCTCTCTTCAGATCTTCAAGACTGTAAGATAATCGTCCACAGCCCAGTTGTTGAAGGTTCTTTAACAAGGCGTTGTAGTACTCGGCAAGAAGGGCATCTCTATCCTTCAGGACATCGTATCTGACACTCGAATACAGGAAGTAGTGCAGATCCAAAACAGGAGATGAGAACCTGCTGATTTGGAAATCCAGGAATCTTATATCCTCGACTATCCCGGTATCTGGGGAGTATTTGAAGAGCATATTATTGACCCAACAGTCCCCGTGGTTGAGAACCGACAGTGGTGTATCGTCAGGTTTCACGGTTTTTATCAGATCGTCTATAAAGGTGGCGTATATTTCTTCAAGTCTGTCAGCCAAGTGCTCGAACTCCGGACACTGTCTTAGAAGCAACACACTGGCCTTTACGGGTTTTATATACGTATGGCTTATCATGTCCTTATTTTCCTCGGTGAAAAAATGTTCGTCGAGATGCTTGAAGCTTGTAGGATCCTCCTCTAACATCGCCAAAGACATCGCGTGAAGTTTAGCCAACGCTCGAAGGACAAGACACGTGTGATCGAGATCTAGCTGACTTCTCCTATCCGCCATTTTGTATCCTCGAGGTCTAAGATCCTCCAAGATTAACGTGTCCGTCCTGGATGATGGATACCCCCGGGGACTCAGTATCTTGGATAATGGATGTCCCGTACGTTCCTTCCAAATGCTGTACAATTTGGGGATCACATCACGGTACATGAAGATCTCCCTATCGAACGACCCGACATCCTCCCCAAATTTCTCCAACAATTTATCTAGCGGTGGGCATTTCACTATCAAAGTGCTGGTCTGGGTCTTGTCTCGGCTCGTGCATTCTATGTCCACCCTGTATATCACACTGAGATAGTTGTCCCCCTTGCTAGTGGCAAAGTTTACATCTGTCAATATGACACTGATGTTTGGATCGTGGTCCTCTCTTCGTATTAGTTCCTGAAGAAACTCCGCCGTGAGCCATTCTGGCTGAGAAACTAGTTCCTTCCCCGTGTCCATGGTTCCTGTGGTACTCTGCACTGAGAACTCAACTGGAACTAACAACTTAAATAACTTAATAACAAATAATAGTGACGTCGTTTAAATCTTGTCGGTAGCTGCATGGTCTAAGTCGCGACTCTTGTAGTAAACTAGACTCCCAATAACGGGGATGTCGAAGCTCGAATCTAGGTCGGGTGTACTGAGAGTTTTTTACCTAAATGGTTTTCTACTCTCCCTCCAAGCAAATACAGGTACAATTACTTCTAATATAACCTCCCTAATCCCTAAAACCATCAGCGTAATTATTACACAAGCGTAAAACCCGAACAGGTAGTAAGACATTGTGATAAAATAAAAATAGCGACGGTTCAAATATAAGAGTTTAAAACAAACTAAAAACATCTCATGTTCTGGCTGTGCCTTTATTCAGATTTGAAAACATTGTCGATCCTGATGGCTGTTTTATAGACTATTGTGAAAAACAAATAAAGAATACTCAAAAATCGCCTCACGGAGCCTGAGGTAACTATGGCGGAGCACAGTTTGAAAAACGCTGCCTTACCATTCGATCAAAGGTCAAGGGTGCAAACGTTCTAACGTGATAACATCTAGGCTAAATATTTGATCTAATATTAAGTATATATATATGTATATTTTAAAAGTTTGATTAACAACATAATCACTTTGATGGTTTTATTACATTCGGGGTCGCTTTGATGTTTAGTTAAAACTTCCGAAAATATTAAGAGAAAAGGAAGGAAAGAAGGGTTATTATTTGTCAAAACAATGATTAAGGATATAAAGTGAGTGTATAACCCGAAAGGGTAATAAGACGCGGTGCTAAAAAATAAAAAGGGAAAAGTTGAAAGTAGGTAGGGGGAGTCAACACGTAATTTTTTATTTTTTGTTTCAGTATTTTGGAATCACATTACTATTACTATCAACATCATCATCATAATCTTGTGTCACGCAGGTGGTTCGGTTTATTTTAAAAATACAACTGGGGCGCAATTTCTTAGTATCGTCCGGGACGCATGAAACCCTTGGATCTCTAATATGATCACATACCCAATGACTAGTAATTTACCTAATATAATAAAGATAAAATGACATGTCATTGGAATTTAACTAGAATATATTTTTGTGAATATTGTCAGGGCCATAGATAGTAGATACAAGCTGTTTACACCAACTACCATTAATAAAATAAATCAACATTTTCGGAAGGAAAATCTAGTAAGAAATGTAAAATCTTAAATTTTCAAAATGGTTTTAGGAGCTTTTTTTTTACCACCGTGTTTTTATTACCCATTCGGCGATTAGAAGGGTTATATTTATGGAAAGTGTACCCGAATTTGAGTGGAGGGAGAGTGAAATACCATTTTGGAAAAACCACCCGCAGTTCGCTCGACTGAGATTCGAACCTCGATCTCCCAGCCATCAGCAGTCTAGTCTAATGCGAGTGTAGCGTGTTAGACCATCCGGCTACGGAAGCGGATTTTTTAGGAGCTATATTTTATATCTATATATATCCAAATAAATTATATATTTTTTGGGTTACTTACCTAGTTAGATCTTAGTAGCACCAGACAGAAGTGGCTGCTAATGATGTTGACAGATTTGTGAGAGAACCACATAACATTTCGAAATAAATCTAATTTACAGAATATGTTTCGTATCTACCGCCTTATCTTATTGACAAATATTTTGACTATATTCATATTATATAAGAGTAACTGTATCATGTTTGTTGAAGGAGGACAATCAATATATCTTTCAAGTACTAAAACAATAGTATTATTGCGAATTAAAATTATATAAATATAGCCAAAATTTTTTTTTTTGCCATGGTGTCACAGATATCTTATCGAAAAAATTATTTTCATTCTCAAGTAGATAAAGTGAATTTACTTATTATATTCTCTGACGTAAAAGCATTT
This sequence comes from Timema bartmani, assembly GCA_902151455.1. NCBI lineage: Eukaryota > Metazoa > Arthropoda > Insecta > Phasmatodea > Timematidae > Timema > Timema bartmani. Next base: position 24,383 of record CABFWB010003688.1, read on the forward strand.
TATTTTTTAACTATTTCTTGTTGCCCATCAAAAATTTGGTCTGTATTATTCGTAAATAATTTTTTTTTTATTTCATTAAATAATATAGCTGAACTAATTTATTGAATGATATTTATAGTCACAAAGGACCTGTGAAATTTAAATTAAGAGCGTTCATCATAACAGGCCCAAATCGGTTCCCGGCTAGCGCTAGGTATGGGAGTAAAAGGGAAAATAAAATACCTACGAAATGTCAGAAATGTGTCCACTGCAGTGCATTCGTATTCGAATGATTACTCGACATTTTCCGCGGTGACGATGGGGGACAAAGCGACAAAGTTTCTTGTTAATAACTACAGTATGTCCCTCTTATGACAGAATAAAGATTTTTGCACAATGTTTATCCGTGAGGCCATTCTAAAATGGTCAAAAACGGTCTTTTCAATGCAGTTTTTATCAAAATATAATTTAAGATTTCAACAAGGTTCAGTATTAGTAACTTCTATTAACTCTTTATCTCCATCAATGTTTAGTCGGAAATGATCCACGTGAAATATTGTTGGTGTAAATTTACTATTTTTATCTGACTGTATCACAGAGTGGATTGGCATGTGATGCACGCTCTTTAGTTAAACAATACAGAAATAAATATGCTAACATGTTTGTTTAAAGTTTTTTTATTACGGAAACGTACGTGGCAGTTTGTTACAACATTCTGTTGAAAAGTCCCTTCTTTTGAAAGTGAGGCAGGAACAACTGAATGTGCTTCTTGTAGCCTGGCGTGGAATGTGCTCTCGTGAATATATTCACCTTTCCTCCAGACGTGTCTTAACATCAACTCGCCGAGATCAGGTGCGTCTTCAGAGGTGGTGAATATCATGGAACACACCGTGCGTGACCAAGGTCGTCAGTGCGTACGGTAGCTTCTCCTCCATATCTTGCTTGAGGTCCTTCGTCGCGTACACGCCGGGATCTAGACAAAGTTCCTTCTTGTTGTCGCCCAACGCTTAGTGATTATGTTCAAGGAGCAGGTCTATCTTGTTCCATTCCTCCACTCTCAGACTGTAGTAGAAGAAATACGTGAGGTCTGATGCCGGGAAAGAGTAGTTCTATAGATGGAAATTAACCGTTTTCACACCTTTAACTTTACCAGACAGTGCTTTAACAGGATGTTGTTGATCCAGAAGTCCTCGTGGTTAAGGACGTTGAAACGGTCTTCCTTAGGTTTTATAACTTGCACCGTACGATCAAATAATTTGAAACTTCTGGTGTGTTCACTGAAATGTTCGTATCCCGGTAGATTCTCAATGACTCCAGAGACGCTATTTGTTGTGGCTATCAAAAGGGGGTTCCGAACAGTATCGTTTCTTTTTGATCTAAAAAGATTTATTCAAGTGGGCTATGCTGGTTGGATCGCGCTCGTGGATTGCCACAGAAGTTACATGAAGTTTCGCCAAGACGAGGAGAGCGACGCGACACTACTCAAAGTCATTCTGAATCTTTTTCCTGTCTAACATTTTATACCCCAAAGGTCCCAAGTCCTCCAGAAATAAAACATCTGTCCTCAGGGAAGGGTAATATCTCGGAGCGAAGAATTTTTTTTTATCTTCAGGTATTAGTTATTTATCTTGTAAAGTTTTCGCAACGGCTCCTGGTACATTTTTATTTCATTTTCAAAAACCCCAACATGTTCTGTGGATGTCCTCCTCGCTCCTTCTTGGGGAATAATTTTTGCTATAAGAAACTTCTACGACACTGCGCCGTTCTGTTGGATCTTCAAGGTCAGTCTGTAGACTACGAATGTGATGGCGTTCTTCTAGTCTTGTTTCGTAACTTTGATGCTGGCGTCACCTTCTTCTGCATAGAGTATATTCTTCAGGAAATCCTCGTTCAACCACTCTGGAGATTGCTGGAGATCTTCTTATCTCTCCTGGACCGTCGTTATTACTTCAGGTGACTTTTAAATGGCGTGAGAGAGAGAGAGGTCAATACTTCTGCAAGTATAAAGTAGAATCCTATTAGAATAAGATAGTTTTGTAGCAATTAATATGTTTATTTCCGACACAAATGTTGAAATTAAGTATCTAGATGTATTCATAAAATCCTCCAAGGTAAAATAGGTTACGTTGAAACACATTTGGGTAAACTATCGAGGGTATTTTATAACTAGTGTAGTAATAGTATTACATATTTATTTTTAATAATAATGTTTTTGGATTGCATATTAAATAGGTTGTTTTTGCTGTTGGACTTTGGAGAAGCAAACCTTATTTTTTTTATTCAAACAATCCACTTTTTTCAAAATGTGTAAGAAATGTTTTCATTCGTTTTTCGTAAAGAGGGTTAGAGTGTGTTTTCGTGAAAGTGTTTACTTGATTCCCAGATCTGTCTAGCATGAGGTCGTCTAAGTCGGGAATTTCGTCAGAAGTCGCAAGGTTGGCGGCCAGCAGTCCTACGGATATATTGAATGCATACGCTAGTTTCTCAGTTATTTCTTTGTTTAAGGTTTCCAGTGAATAAACTGTTGTATCCAATCCGAATGACTTCATACTATTGATCAATGCATCGTAATAATATTCGATAAGTGAATCTCTTTGGTGCCATACTTCTTCTTGAAGACTAGAATAGAAAAACATTGAGATATCTGATGCGGGAGTGGAAAACTTGATAAGTTGGAAATCTATTAGTTTCGCATCTTCAACTTTTCCCGAGTCTGGTGAGTATTTGAACATGATATTGTTTGTCCAAAAGTCTCCGTGATTCAAAACGCAAAAATCTCCTGGTTTTGGTATGATTGCTGCAGCTGTAAGGTCAAATATTTTGAATGACCTAATTTTATTGGCGAGTCTTTCGTATCCCGACCACTTTGAAACAACTCCAGAAAGACTATTCGTCACGTTCATCATTAAAGGTTCCACCAAATAACGTTTCTCTTCTGAATAAAACGGATCGTTCCATTGTTCAACTGTGGATGGTTCCTCTTCATAAAGAACCAATGATGAGGCGTGGAATTTGGCCAGTGTAAGAAGAGCTACACGACAGTGATCAAAGTCCAACTGTGACATCCTATTTGCCATTTTGTACCCCACAGCTGATAAATCCTCCATAAATAAAGCATCTTTTCGGCATGATTGGTAAAATTTTGGAGTGAAACATATATTTTCATTATTTAAAGAGCGCTCTTTGATTAATTTGTGAAGTTTGGGTATTATTTCCCTGTAGAAGGTGAGCTCCCTTTCAAAAACCCCAATTTCCTCAAAGTATGTCCGCCCCGTTCTTCCTTGAGGAATAGTTTTAACTATAATAAACTTCTCTGAGACTTCGTTGTTCTGTTGGATCTTCAAGGTCAGTCTGTAGACTACCCCAAGGTAGTTTTCACCTGATTTGATGGCGCTCCTCAAGTCTTGTATCGTAACTTTGATGCTGGCGTCACCTTCTTCTCCATAGAGTATATTCTTCAGGAATTCCTCGTTCAACCACTCTGGAGATGGCTGGAGATCTTCGTCGTTCTCCTGGAGCATCGTTGCTACTTCAGGTGACCTTTAAAAGGTGCGTGACAGGCCAGGCCGATACTTCTGCAAGTATAAAGGAAAATGCTATTAGACACGATGTCTAAATTACATGGGAGATTATCCAATTATATTAGCCGTGCATGTGTGTTTTCTATTTCCTGAATACCATGTTCAATATTTATGGGTACCGCCTTCCTTGAGGTTAAAATTATCATGATGTGATATTTGTAATGATAACGCAGTTCAGATTCTTCAAAACCATTTACAAAAATTATCAAATAACTCTGTGACCATAAAAATAAATGACCACGTTGATTTAAGTATGACTAGATCGTTTCCTGTTCCCTTCACCTTAATCACAAAAATGCCACAATTTGCGTAAAACATCTTTGAATATGAGCTAGTTTATCATTTTCACAGATATTTTCTAATTATTCAGATACATATTTTCCCTCTGTTCGTTCTAGGCTGCCGCGTCTGCGTTTTCATGGACTGTAGATTAGTGGATACTCTTGTACGCAATCCTTCGGGTGTGGGTATTGTAGGCAGACTATATTGTGAGGGAGGTAGAGTGGGTATTGTAGGCAGACTATATTGTGAGTGAGGTAGAATGGGTATTGTAGACAGACTATATTGTGAGGGAGGTAGAGTGGGTATTGTAGACATACTATATTGCGAGTGAGGTAGAATGGGTATTGTAGGCAGACTATATTGTGAGTGAGGTAGAATGGGTATTGTAGACAGACTATATTGTGAGTGAGGTAGAATGGGTATTGTAGACAGACTATATTGCGAGTGAGGTAGAGTGGGTATTGTAGACATACTATATTGCGAGTGAGGTAGAATGGGTATTGTAGGCAGACTATATTGTGAGTGAGGTAGAATGGGTATTGTAGGCAGACTATATTGTGAGTGAGGTAGAATGGGTATTGTAGACAGACTATATTGCGAGTGAGGTTGAATGGTTATTGTAGACAGACTATATTGAGTGAGGTTGAATGGGTATTGTAGACAGACTATATTGCGAGTGAGGTAGAATGGGTATTGTAGACAGACTATATTGCGAGTGAGGTAGAATGGGTATTTTAGACAGACTATATATTTCGAGGGAGGTTGAATAAGTATTTTAGACAGACTATAGTCTATGTGTGCCAGTACTGGTGGCGTTACTCGTGATGACCTCGTAAGTTCTAGCAGGGAAAATCCACGCGGCATCATGTTTACCGCAATCAAATACTCGAAAATCATTAAACATAACTCACCGTTTCTCGTAAACTACTTGGACAATCACAGTAGTTTTTAAGAATTTATTATAAAAACCTTAAAAGACACGAGGATATTATTAAAATTCCCATATTACAATTGGTTTGCTTTGAAAAAATTGTTTTATAATGAAAGAACTATAATGAGATTTTTAGCGCAGACATATTTTCACCCTGTGTAAAAGTTTTTTCCTAATTGAGATAGATGGATAGTATAAGTGTACAAAATGATCATCATGAACTGAATTTTATTTTGATATAAAACTCATTCCTCTAACACCAATACTTTTCACAGTTTGATGTGTTTTATCACCGCGTCTTACTACCCATTCGGGTTGTACATATATATATATATATACTGATTACGCTAATGTGCTAGGGATAAGAAAGGTTGAATTTATAGGAAGTACACTAGCATTAGAGTGGTAGGAAACTAGAAAACCATTTAGAAGAGACCCCCCTAGTAAACGCGACCAGGATTCGAACCCCGATTTCTTCGTAATCGGCAGCTGAGTCTATTGTTAGAGTGACGCCTATAGACTATGCGGCCACCGAAGCGTGTGATACCCATTTAACCGCGAACACTCGTCTATTGTTTACAAGTTGTGTTTATACACGTGAATTGTGTGTAGGTTACAGTAGCCCCATGGCTTCTTTGGTGCTGACTGACAGCTGACGGCTTTGAAAAGCTACCAGACCAAATTATGTATCCCTACGCCGAACCATATGATCTGCAAAAAACATGTGTTTAGTAGCTGTCACTTCTGACAGTCAAAATTTAGGTATATACCTAAACGTTGACTGTCAGAAGTCAGCTGTGAACTGTCAGTCGGCACCAAAGAAGCCATGGAGCTACTGTACTATACATTAATCAACTTCCTATTAACTTGTTTACATAATATTTTAACAATCGTCAGTAATAATTTATGTTTCAATTTTCTGTTTTTACTGCTGTAAGCATTTAAAAATAGTTTAACTAGATTGTACATTTAACTTGAAATTTTATATAAAAAATGTGTGTTCCAACTTTGCAAAAAAAAAATCTTTTATAAACTCTATAATTATTCCGATTCGTTTATTTACTACCTCATTCGCCGGTCCTTTAAGACCAGCCGATCTCATATGCGCCTTTCTTTGAATACTCTGACCATTTATTGCTGTGCAAACAAGTATACTTTCTAATCATTTGAACACAGTGGCTTATTTGTGAGGAGGTGGAGAGGTAGGTGATTTTCAAAAAATATATTATTTTGAGAGGCTTGGCACATCAAGTCATAAGGAGTCTGCCCTTCACTCGGCAAATGTTTGAAAAGTTGATGCCTCTAGAAGCTACTTGGAGAGGTCCTTATCTGTATATATATATTGATAATGTCCCCCTAAATTTTGAAATTTGGATGTTCCTTGAAGTTTTTCGAACTGGACTTTCTTAAGCATTTAAAAAAATATTTAATATAATATATTTCTCTAGAAGGTATTTAAAGTGATCCGATCCTTCTCTGGATATTTTTCAAAACGTACACATCTAAAAATTATTTGGAGAGTCCTCCATGTATGATTTTTTTGAGAATTGGATTACCACTCAGAAATATATTATTTTAACTAATCAAAGGTAGTTTTAATTTATTATTTGAATTGTGTTTGGTAATTGATGTTGTGTCGTTTTAATAGTGAATATATATTTTAATTAACTTATAATAAATAATATAAACATGGTTTGTTATAATGTTTAAATACTCCCACTAAATTGATTTTACCGTTTTACAGTTCATCTATTCTCCACTAGGGAACTTTACCATCGGCTTTTATGAACGTATAAAATGCTAAATCATGTTGTCTCAGCCCCAGAGGGTTTATGTAAACGCTAAACTGTTTGATAACTTTACAATTACAACTATTACTTCACCCGTTTTCCCTCAACAAAGTGACCAAACTAATAAAATATTTTTTTAAATAAATAAAAAGTTAATATAAGTTTTCTAAGCTAAAATTTTGCACCCACTGTTCAAACTGGGTACATTAATACATTTCATTTATAAGGGGAAACATTAATTTTTATTTTTGTTGAACTCTAATAAAGAAAATCAAATAGTTTCTTCGATCAGAGTGGCATTTTAAACATACATATAAAGAATTATTATTTTTTAACTAAAACATTTTAACATCAAATAATGTTCCTGTTGTTTGTGTCTACAGGGCATCCACGATTGGAAGAGTGGTTGGTGACAGTTAGGAAAAGTTAACGTGTATCCATTCGCCAATTCAAATTATCTGCAAGGCTATATTTAGTTGTTATATTTGGCAGTCAACACTTTCACACAAAAAAAATATTGTTTTTAATTATTAACCATTTGAACATTATTTAAACATGAAATTATGAAATAACCGTTTGAATATTTATTTTTTGTGGAAGCGACGTTTGTGGTTCACTTAAAAATGCTTTTCAAACTGGAGCTTATAAAATGTGGTGTGCTCTTCATAAATCAAGATGGCGACATAGCCGAAACAAGGGCGGTTGATGACGTCATACACACCATCTTGTTGGTTGTGTTCATGCGCTGTTTACAAAAATAAAATATTAATTTTTAAACTAATATTTTGTATCGCTCCTTCTCTAAGTTATATAAAAAAATTAATATATTGAATTTGTTGGCCAGTTATAAGAAAATACAAGTGTGAAGTTAATATTTTTTGTATTAGTATTTCATGCACTATAACAGCTCTTGTTGTCATAACCGCAAAATATAATAATAATAGTTTTATTAATATATTTTGTTCTTTTAATAAAACACCCACCATACAGTAATCCTTAGGTAAGTATTATTAGAATCGTTTGATAACATAATATTAGTAAGCAAATATGAATTATTTCCAAATAGGCTGACATTAGTTAATGTTTGCAATAAAGTACCTTATGCTCGTTGTCAGATATCATCCCTACAGCCATGATACCCTCTATTAATCTAGTTGCGTGTCAAATGACATATCTCTAATTTCCCGGGAAGTACCCTTCATTTAACTTAACGTATGTGTGATCACGATTCACGTAACTAAACGTAACAACTCGAGCCAAACATCTTCATTCTCGAGTATGATCTGTGATTTGTACTATTTTTACAGTGATGATCTGTGAATGTTTACAGTTTTCAATTAATATAATAAATATCTATTACTAAACTTTTTTTGATAAATCTAGCTTTCCTATTATAGTTTGATTATTTTGTTTCAATGTCTGATCACTAGAACTTACGTTAAAGAGTAAACATTGGTCATAATACCAACAAATGAATTACTAAATAGCCCTGTTGACATCACTCGCATAGTGATTAGCTTGCTAGATCACGTGATACCTTTCAAGTAACGTTCACTTAAAGTAAAAAACCTCCCAGGACATCTCTTACGTTAAGTTAACTGCATCATGATAGCTTCCATTTAAACACACGAGGAGATCCTTTACGTTAAGTTACGTTAAGTTAACTTTAAGTTAACGTCAAGTTGATCGTGATCCCGGCATTAGGGTGAACGGAGTGTAAGAATTACGTGAGAATTTTCGAAAATTTAATTCCAAGAACTTTTGTAATATTTATCAATATTCTCTCCGTGATCTCAGATGAAGGGGAAATATAACAAGTAGGTCCATTAATGTAATAATAATAATATATAAATTCCTAATGGTATTTAATATGTCATAGTTAAAGTTGTATCGTGTTGTAAGTATTCACCTCGACAGTAGCGCTGAGCGACAAGATGCGTGCGGTGCAGTCTGGATGGAGGTCAAGTTCAGATTGATGTCGACATCCACTGTAGCTCCTATAGATACTAACAAGCACACGCTCGGCTCATTAAGTGCACACCACACACTCGGGACAAGAAGGACATTAATTCTCAAAATAGGGACCAGAGAGAGTCGTTGCTAGATCTAATGGCACTCTGGGTTACCTACATCAATGGTGTTTGCAGGATTATTAAGTAGGGAGGGGCTCAAACCCACAAAGGGAGTTGGGGGATTTTTCTAACATTGGCTAGCTCTAGGAGCTATTTGAAGGGTATTTATTTTTATGGAACAGTAATAAGGCATCAGAGGAGCAATTTTTAACAACATGAAATAATTTGTATGGCAAAAATTAAATTTAGCTTGCCTAAGTTTACTTAGCTAAAATTTACATATATATTTTAATATGACATTTAAATATTGATATGAGTTGTAGTGATATAACAATGGTATATAAGTTAAAACCGACCGAAAAAAATAATTAAAATTCATACGTGTTAAATTTATGGTTAAATGCAAACAATCAAAAAATAATAAAATCACTTTGTTGATTTTGTTTGGGGAACAATTAATTTATCTTAGTGATTAAAACATAATATCGATATTAGCCAAGGTCAGAGGCAAGGTATACACCAGACACTCAGCCTTACGGGAGTTTCGCTGCTCCTTGAGACAGGTTGAGTCCTTGGAGACAGACAAGGTACACAACAGACACTCAGGTCTAGGACACAGACAAGGTATACAACAGACACTCAGCCTTACGGGAGTTTCGCTGCTCCTTGAGACAGGTTGAGTCCTTGGAGACAGACAAGGTATACAACAGACACTCAAGTCTAGGACACAGACAAGATATACAACAGACACTCAGCCTTACGGGAGTTTCGCTGCTCCTTTAGACAGGTTGAGTCCTTGGTCACTGGGGAGTGCTAGTTTGTTTTTATAGCACCGCGTCTTACTACTCATTCGAGTTATACGCTTATGTACTAGTTACGCTAATGGTTTTAGGGATGAGAAAGGATATGTTTAAAGGAAGTGCACCCGAAGTTGCGTGGAGGAAGAGTGGGGAAAACCACCCACAGCACACCCGACCGAGATTGAACCTCGATATCCCCTCCCTATGAAAGACCACTAGTGGCACGTCCTCAGTGATAACAGCACTTACAAGTGAAATAACTCACTTTCAAGTTGTTTGTTTGTTTGTTGTAAAGGCTACAAGCTGGAGTGCAGATTTCAGAGGGAGGTGAGCCTAACACAATAGTTAAGGTACCAGCAATCCCTCCCACTGCCCCCCAACTCACCTCTTTATCCCTTTCAATGGACAAACCTTTTTCAGACAAATAACTAGTCGACGGTATTTGAACATTGTTTACATTTAGAACATTTGCAGTCTGAGTAAGCTCAGTTGGGTGATGGCTACCTTAACCTAGCATGAAAGACCACTAGTGGCACGTCCTCAGTGATAACAGCACTTACAAGTGAAATAACTCACTTTCAAGTTGTTTGTTTGTTGTAAAGGCTACAAGCTGGAGTGCAGATTTCAGAGAGAGGTGAGCCTAACACAATAGTTAAGGCACCAGCAATCCCTCCCACTGCCCCCCCAAACTCACCACTTTATCCCTTTCAATGGACAAACCATTTCAGACAAATAACTAGTCGACGGTATTTGAACATTGTTTGCATTTAGAACATTTGCAGTCTGAGTAAGCTCAGTTGGGTGATGGCTACCTTAACCTAGCTTTGTAAAAGCTGATTTATTGTCGATAGAAGGAAATTTTTGTCTTTCTCTAGTAAAATCATCTTTAAAGTGAACCGTTTTTTAAAATGCCTGCTTAATTGAGTGATGTTGTCACTTGGAACTGCACCTAGCGATCCCCGTGTTGAAGGACTCAAGCTTTCTCAATGATCACAGCCATTTTAACCTGGAGGCTGCAGATCCGGTGTATACATTGTCTGTGGCCAAGGTCCAGATATAAAGTCACAGATCTTAAACCATCCACACATTTTAGTTGGTTTGGGGTAGATGATCAAGGTCCCTTGTTGTGGGTTTTTGTTTTGAGGAAGACCTAGTTAAGAGTATCAAATAGCCGAAGCTGTTATTAATTTTAGAGAGGAATTCACCATCTAGATATCATATTCTGATTCTTAATATTATCCGTACAATTATAATAATAATTGTATGAGTGGCAGTAACAAGCCAACTACTGAGTCGAAGATGGCTGCGTTATCTGATGGCTCGTGAATAAAGCTAACGATTTTCCGCACGTCTATCATATACTCTGCCTTAAAATATGAGGGAAGAATGACCCTGGGCACGGGACGAGTCCTGGATAGCTCAGTGGTTAGAGCATTGGTGTACTAAGCCAACGGTCCCGGGTTCGATTCCCGTGCCCAGGTGTCATTTTTCAATTTTCAGAACTAGTTAAGAGTAGTTTCCTGAAAGCTGGATATGGAAAATGTTATTCTAAACTGTAATAAACTATATGAGAGAGTATGTACGATTGAGTCATACAGTTTATTTTAATGTGGTAAAATGATTTCACTAATCTTATCGTCTTCTGATGATAAAACAGAAAATCGTACAATGACGTGTTTCCGGGTTAATCCTGGACCGAGACAGGTAGGTAAACCTATCAATTAACTAAATTATAAAATAATGTTAACTGTGTGTGCGCTACAGGACATCATAGAACAGCCCAATGCGCCATTCTTGCACTCCCAGAATCTACACCCATTGTCTAGAAACACTTCATTTATTAAAAGGAAAGATTATAAAATGAATTATGGTGTTTTTGTCTGGAAGTAAGGTCGGGTATCAAAGTTTACCTACCAACTCTTTTGACAACAGAACAATACAAAGCTATATCTGTCTGCATATGCCTTAATATCGCTGAAATAAAAACGCGCGATTGACAGCTTACTCATACGTTTATGCCAAACTTGAGAAATTAACTATGTAAGTTTGCTTTTATGTCAAGATTTATAATTTACTTGGGTTGTTGACAGAGGTAGATGTTTCCATCCATAGCATGTCATATGAGAATTTTTTTTATGAGCGTTGCCACTACATGACACAACACAAGATGTTTGATCTCTGGCACCGATCAACGATTTCAATGCCAATTTTTTGGGACGTGTCCTTTTATATTTTATTGACTGGGTGGAGTAAAGGTCCTGTTTTAACTCCATGGTTTGGTATTTCATGTATTTCTGTTAGTTCCACGATTATTGAAAAATTCACGGACCAATTTTAACGAAATTTGACAGAGACCTTCTTTGAACCTAGGCCTTAGAACCTACGAGTATGTGTTTTGTTTTTTGTGAAATCTATTGCGAGATAGACGTCTTAAGCCACGTGAACAAGGCTATTATTTATAAATATATAATGTATTATTGAACGTAGTATTTATTTGTTTTCGGTTTAATTTGATCACCAAGGAAAAATATAAACTTCAAATCCAAGGAGAAATAATAGGATATATTCCAGTATGAAACTCAAAGACAAATAATTTAGAAGAAATACTCTAGATTGAAGTCCAATGATAGATTATTGGGGGGGATATTCCAACTTGAAATCCATTAACAAAAAAAAAGGGGGGGGGAGATATTTCATCTATAAATCCAAAGAGAAATAATTTATAGAAGATATTTCGACTTGAAATCCAAAGAGAAATTATAGGATATATTTCAACTTGAAATCCGAAGAGAAATAATGTATAGGATATATTTCAACTTGAAATCCGAAGAGAAATAATGTATAGGATATATTTCGACTTGAGATCCAAAATGGGAATTATTTATGGGATATTATTTCAACTTGAAATCTAAAGAGAAACCTTAAGAACGTAATAACGATAAGAAGCTGACATAATTCTTAATAAGATGTACTTAGCATTTTTTGACAAGCTGGAGTGAGGTCTACTGTTCACAAAACCAATAGGGGTTTATTTAAATTAATTCACTATTGCATCTTTAGTTATGATTATCAGCTTTAATAATATGTTAATACTTTTTTTTATTTATCCTCTATTATATAGAAGCAGGCAAAAATAATATTACGGAAGTTTGTGTGTCGCTTAGAGTCGAATTTAAGACATGCATACCCCACAGACATGTTTATTTTATGTATTGATGAAATATTAAAATGAAAATACAATTTATATAAATGTGTACATAAAGGCGAAGATGTAGATAAAATATTAAACTAACACCCATAATCCTCTTTTAGCGCATTATTATTGTACATAATTAATGTCTATGTGTCGAACATTTTGAAAATAGCTATTTGCCTTGGTTGAGGTTAAAATGGTATAAAATCAAAATATCAAGATGAAGGTGTAGATGTGGTCTTATTGCATCTACTACAAAGCTATTGTTGCAGGTTTAATATGGCATTGTTTCTATTGAAAGTGTAGTATTGTTACTATTGAAAGTGTAGTATTGTTACTATTGAAAGTGTAGTATTGTTACTATTGAAATTGTAATATTGTTGTTATTGAAAGTGTAGTATTGTTGCTATTGAAAGTGTAGAATTGTTGTTATTAAAAGTGTGGTATTGTTGCTAATGAGGCGTGCTATTGTTGCAGGCACAGTCCCTGTAGTACAGCGGGTGGAGAGTAGAACTCTGTCCTGCCAAACAGGCAGCGAGCTACTTCTCCTGCTGGTTCAGTCACACTCGGCGAGAAGGGAGTGGGCGGAGCTAAGCCCTAGGGCCCTGTTGGAGAGTGCAGGGTACCCCACGAGGGCACAGCGACCCTTGGCTGGATCCACTCCCCACATCTTGGAGGAGAGTGGCAGCGAGCACAGCGGGGAGGAGGACAGTGGACAGGTATTGGTACGCCAACATCGGCAGCCTCGTCTATTGTGATAGTGACCATGCGACCACTCCTCCTATAAATGTCCGGCGTTGAGGATAGTGTGGACTGGTCCCACAGCTCCACGAGCTGTGTCCTTGGTTCATGTCAGGTGATGTCATTGTTCCAGATGAAGCACATCACCATCAGCCTCGGAGACTGCGACCTCGTTTCTGGCGGTTCTTTGTCCCCGACGAGCTGGTCCCAACAGTCCGACAGCGCGATCTGAGAAACTGCTGCAGTTGACCAAGACATTTCATAACATTAAGATCAATAACAGATTTGTAATTTGGACCAAACAATCTTCGGTTCTTCATGCTTTGCAACGATACGGAATTACGGAGATCAGCCGTAACCGAGTCATATTCGAATCAATTGAAAAATTAAATCTGTGCACGGGAATCGAACCTGGAAACTTTGGCTTAGTGCGCTTATGTCTCACCCCTAAGCTATCCAGGCCAGGCATCGTCCCGTGCTCAGGACCATTTTTTCTTTTCTTTTTTCAGCACCGCGTCTTACTACTCGTTCGGGGTTATATGCCTAAGTACTAATTAACAATTTTGGGTTAGGGATTAGGAAGGCTTAATTGAAAGGAAATTAACCCGCACTCACGTGGAGGGAGAGTGAAAAACCATTTAGGTAGAAAACCTCAGTGCACCCGACCGGGATCGAACCCCAATCTTCCCGTATTCTGCAGTCTAGTCCATACACGATACTAGCGCGTTAGAACACGCGACCACCGAAGCTGATGATCATTCTTTACTCTTGCCTTAAAATATGAGTGAAGAATGACTCTTGAGCATGGAACGATCCCTGGATAACTCGGTGGTCTGCATTGACGCTCTGACACAAAGGTCCCGGGTTCGATTCCTGTGTCCAGATGTCATTTTTCAATATATTGGATAATGTTTTATGGTGAGTATATTTTAAAGGCTCTGAATAGGAGTCATCACAAACTATGATTGTATTAGATCATTCAGTTGTACAGCAAGACCGCAGCAGGAAGATCCCGTTTGGAAAATATAATTATTATACTAGTATTGGTCCCATCAAATTGACATCGACAGCAAGGGCGCCCATGTGGGTTTTCCGAACGGGGGATGGATTGGAATCTGGAGGGAAAATTTCAGGGAATTTAACCTTGTGTGAGGGCATTTTGGAGCATCTGAACATGATTAGGAGCTAATTATATGAGTTTCAACAGCCAATTTTCGTAAAAAAAATATTTATATATATATATATATATCTGAAAAATTAATAAAAACTAAAATTTAGTTGTGTCAGAACCCATTGAAAAGAAACTCGATATTGTTCACAAGTTTATTGAACAAAATAAAAAGAAAAGTGTTGAAGAGGAAATGGGAGGAAATCTACATTTTATCATTTGTATCTGTTAACTCGGATTTTGACGTTTCAAAGTTGTTATATTAGTAACAAATTGAAGTCAAACCCCAAATACACCCAAAAGAAAAATCATAAAAATTGACAAAAAACGTAGATAATTCAGAGTAATCAGGGGGGTTAAAGCTTACCTTATCACCCATTTATAGGCGCCAATGATCTATAGGACACACACGCCGATATAGTTTAAGTAGTCACTTTTGTAACTGTTAAATACTGTTTCTTCCTACCGTGTTCTTGTTATGTATAAAAAAGTAGAAGACCTTTTATTTGCTCTTAAATGAGTAGCCTTTCCGTCTTTTTGAGGCAGATAGTCGACACAACACTCCTTATAGATGCAACATTTTCACTGCCTAGGTTGAGATACTAAGTGTTCTGTTAACTTTTAGAGTATTGTGGTACGCAAAATATGGGGGATGCATTGTGACAAAGATATAAATCCTTCAGAACTAGTCAGGACTGCAGGTCCGTACAAACTGCCCGCTGTGTTCAAACAAATTAGCGGGGAAAAAAACCTATTACTATAGTATTTTTATTCTTTGTTGAACGTTTCCATAAGCAATATCATGTCTAAAGTGCCAACTTGGGAACATTATCCTACCAACAATCCTCTTTGTTACTGTAAGTAGTGTTAGAATGAAGAGGTTTAGAGATATATACATATAATATTATGTTTATATTTTTGAACGATATATAACGTGTAGTCCCTGTTAAAAAGATAGGTAGGTATGTCTAGTCATTATTTTCTCAAGCCCGATACCTTGATTACTCATATATATTCCTTGCATTACATGTCTCTGAGTGCTATTAGAAATGTTAGTATGTGGATATAAAATTTTATATCACAACAACAAAACATTTTATTTTAGTTCAGTATCATCATCATCATCATCATCAACTGTTTCCAGTATGTGGCTGGGTCAGTTTAGTAAAATGACTCCATCATTCTTTCTCCTTTAATCACTTCCATTCTTCTCTCTCTTGCATACTTTCTTTTACCTGATACTTACCTCAATATGTGTCCATACTATCTCAGTCTTGCTTCCTCTAATATCTCATGTACTCCAACATCCTCATTACATACCCATACCATCTCAGTCTTGCTTCCTCTACTATCTCATGTACTCCAACATCCTCATTACAT
>CABFWB010003688.1:41658-73652 GCA_902151455.1 Timema bartmani
TGGAGTACATGAGATAGTAGAGGAAGCAAGACAGAGATGGTATGGGCAAGTAATAAGGATGGTGGAGTACATGAGATAGTAGAGGAAGCAAGACAGAGATGGTATGGGCAAGTAATAAGGATGGTGGAGTACATGAGATAGTAGAGGAAGCAATACTGAGATGGTATGGGCATGTAATGAGAATGATAAAGGAGAGGATGCCAAAGAAAATGTTGGAAATTAAGTATGTAGGAAAAAACCGCATATGAGGCCAAGAAAGAGATGGGAGGAGCATATAGCAGAAAGTGTGCAAGTGATAGTAGAAGAATGGAAGCAAATAAAGAAGGAATATTGGTGGAAAGATAGAGAAAGATGGAGGCATTTTACTTAACTGACCCAGCCACAAGCTGGAAACAGTTGATGTTGATGATTAACATTAAATTTAGTTGATATAGTCTATTTTTAAATTACTTTAATTATTATAACCTTGTGTAAATTTTTGAAAAATATGTAATAATGAAGTTCTAAGATGCTATGCAATAACAGGGCAGAGCGCTGTTTTAGTGGCAATATTAATTTAGTTGGTAAGATAAAAAATAGGGTCATAGCTTGGGCAGGATTTAAGTGACAAACTAGGTCTAGAACAAATTTATAAAATTATTAAATTAATCCAGAGATAGTGGCCAACATATTCATCATTAATCAATTTTCCCAATTTTTCCACCAGTAACATTTTGAGATAATCGTCGGAGATTAGTCACAAATTGTTTTATCCTCTTCTCAAGACCAGTGGCTCTGACTGTAACGTATCTAATCACGTGTGAGTGAATGAAGACTCAATTGAGTGAATTAGTGTCTAGACTGCTCTGGAGAGAAAAACTGGACCAATATCATTGTCTCTGATTGCTCTGAGGTCAGTGCTATAATGGTCCGAGGACAAATCATGGGGGAGGATCCTAATGGAGCAGGGATGCAGGTAAGGAGGGTCCTAATGGAGCAAGGATGCATGTCATGAGGGTTTTAATAGAGCAAGGATTCAGGTCAGAAGGGTCCTAATAGAGCAAGGATGCAGGTCATTAGTGTCCTTATAGAACAAGAATACAGGTCAGGAGGCTCCTAATGGAGCAAGGATGCAGGTCATTAGTGTCCTTATAGAACAAGAATGCAGGTCAGGAGGCTCCTAATGGAGCAAGGATGCAGGTCATTAGTGTCCTTATAGAACAAGGATGCAGGTCAGGAGGGTCTTAATGGAGCAAGGATGCAGGTGAAGAGGGTCCTAATAGAGCAAGGATGCAGGTGAAGAGGGTCCTAATAGAGCAAGGATGCAGGTGAAGAGGGTCCTAATAGAGCAAGGATTCAAGTCAGTAGGGTCCTAATCGAAAGAGGTTGGGAGAATTCTTGTCAACTGTCGCAGAGAATACTAAATATTGTAATTATTTGTATTTAAATATCTGCTCTATTTTCATACCTGTCGATGTTGTGATAGAATTGCAATGTTTAGTATTTTATCTCGAAGCACATGTGGGTGTGATATGTTCTCCACACTATTACTATCCGAGTAAGACCAAAACGTGAATTTTAAAAAACAATTTAAAACGTGCCCTACATTTAAATTTTGGCAGTACATGAGTAAAACTTGTAGGAGTGATCGGTTGGAGAGCCAGTGGCGTCTTGTGGAATGTTGTCAGGGGATGTGCTTGTACAACAAGTGAATGTGTTCCCCACTTAAGTGATCAATCTTTGCTCCTCGCCACCAAACGAAGTTTTTTCTAAACAGTTCCTATTGTCTCCTGTTCTGTAACTAAAAATAACCAAGAAATCTGTCTTCCCTTTGATAACTTTTTTTAAAACCCAGCTCTTGTGAGCTCTAGGAAGTTTTATCGATGTTGAGTAATGAGTATAGTTGTAAGGACTGAATGTGCCCAATTAAAGTGTATTTATAATATAAACTAATGTTGATAGTTGTGTAAATTGTAACATTTCAACCCCGCACTCGGTTTTATTGGTCGAGAGAGTGTATGTGAATGTACCTGTATACATTGTACAATCCCACAAACTTTTACGGGTACATGTCATTTGTACTCACACAAATTTTAACATAAAATTATAACATGGTTTAAAATAAAATATATTTTATATACGTTATAAATTTATGTAAAAGTGTATTCTAAATTGTATAAAAAAAACTGTATTTAAACTTTTAGAAAATGTCTCTAGTTATGACAAAAAATTCTCTTAATACTTTCTAAATTCACCCAAATGTTTAAAAAATATGCTGGGTAAGGCCCTTGGACAATGTACTGTCAGTATTCATTGTTTTCCTGTCCTTGGCCGGAGACCCCGGAAGTGTAGAAGCTGTGCTAGTAAACGTTTCTCCAACACTTTCCAGGGTATTGGTCCAAACTATGGGGCCACCTCGATAAACGAGAAATTGACGCGCAGACTCTTAACTCTAGTGCAATATTTAATTCTACGATACATTATTTCAAAATATGGTTCATGCGAAAATTAAGTTGAGATATTCCAGCAGGGCTCTTTTTTCTTAACAATCCTATGGTTTGAGTTTTATTAATAGAAAAAGAAGTTTGAAAATGTGACATTATCTCATTTTCGACGACTTTTCAATTATTTCTGGAGCTATAAGACTAGACTTGTTGAAAAGGGGCTCTATATTTAGCCTTCCTCCAACAAATACAGTGACTTGTTGATATTTGAGAACTAGCAGCGAGCTTTCCTCTTTACCTTGAGATAACAACTTTCGTAGTTTTCTTTTCCCTCTGGAAGGTTGGTTGTAGGGGAAGGATGAAGAGGGTGTATAAGCTTGGACAAAATAGAGAAGTCATTCCAGAAAACGACACACACCATTGTATTTAAGCCGTGTGACCTGCCAGCGATTGATATATCCTCTTTGACCGAAGCGACCGCAATAACACCAAAATGTATTGTTAGTAAAAATAAAATAAAAAATTGCATTGGGAACAAAAAGAGTACGGCAGTTTAGTGTGTTAGTCAACTAATGAACACTCTCTTGTTGTACGTTTCAATTATTAGAGGTGTAAATTGATAAAACATAATCATTATCACCAGCCCCGTATATCTCAAGATGAGGGTACTTGTATGTGTACTAAATATTTGTTAAATACATGCCCCATTAAGGATTTGTAAAGCAGTTCCATTGAAATCCCCAATTTCCACTCCTTAGCAATGTTACAGTGTCCTGTAACTACAGTAGCCCCATGGCTTCTTTGGTGCTGACTGACAGTTCACAGCTGACTTCTGACAGTCAACATTTAGGTATATACCTAAATGTTGACTGTCAGAAGTGACAGTTGCTAAACACATGGTTTTCAGATCATATGGCTCAGCGTAGGGATACATAATTTGGTCTGGTAGCTTTTTAAAGCCGTCAGCTGTCAGCTGTGAGCTGTCAGTCAGCACCAAAGAAGCCATGGGGCTACTGTATACATTAAAATTCTTTTACTTTTCCCGAGCCAGTACACTTTCCGAGATTGTGTCACTTTATGAAGGGGTTAGAGGATTTTACCCTATAGTGATGGTCTGTTGGGTGAGATCTAGGTTAAATTAAATTGATATTGAGACATTAAAAGATCTCATATGAGTACAGTTTAAAATTGTTCTGAGTCATATTAGTTTTTGTTTATTCTCCATACAACATAATCAAATTCTCGTGCATATACATACATAGTCATGACTCAACTTTGATTAAAGATGTGCAGTAGAGGCGCAGAAAGAAAACACAAGAATCACACGACTTTGAGAATTGAGATTAGTATGCTCAACTTGGACGAAAAGAGATTCGCGATTAGTATTATCTGGGAGAAAAATGGATATTTTGATTATTGTAAATAAAAGTAGAGCATTTTTTTTAGTGAATATGTAAAAATTCCAGAAAAATGATCAAATTCCCCTGCCTTTTTCTCACTAAACAAATTCACTGACATTGTAATACATCTAACAATCTAACAGTAATCAAATGAATATTTTACAGTAGCTTAAAAACAAGGATATTTTTTAACATGCATTGTTAAGTTTATTTTCATTTGAAAAATAAATAAAACTATATAGTATTATTTAATGAAACTAGATCACTTACTACAAGGTTGTTAGCCTCACTTTAACTACGAGTCGAGCATAAATGATGGTAGAAGTATGTGAAGCTTTAAAACTTCAAATATTCACAAGTTTTGATGTCTGATTTGAAACTCAAATTTCTGAATTTGGCAATTACGAGGATCCGGCAATAAAAATATTCAAAGTTAAAATACAAATTTATGTTTAATTTTTGTCATTTGGTATTGTTATGTACATCACAAAAATTAATGTTCACTTGGGAAAAAAAATTAAATTACTTAGGACAAAATATTATGTTAATCTTGTTTTCAATTTAACATTTTGTAAATGATATATTTGTTGAAGTCATAGCTGTTATTCAACATAAATTTGTTTCAACCACTAAACTTTTTTTTTTTTAATATTCGAACTTCAATTCTACTTCGGGCATATTTCATACTATTCGATCCGACTTTGCTTCAACTTGAGTGGACTTCGTGGACCCCTAAATGATGCGTTACAATTCATTTCTTCTGAATGCAATTTTGTAAGCAAACCAAAGAAATTATGACTGTTGCTACGCCAGAGGTGCGTTGATCGAGCAGAAGGGGCGGTATATAGATAAACTTGTATTAAAGATCTACCTTTGTAAATAATGTTGTGATATTTATTATATAATACTCACAGCCTGGAGGCGACAGTTTGTTGTTTCCCCACACAGGAAGTTTCTCTTGGAAAATGTAAACAGGTTTAAAAATAAATTCTATAGATTTTAAGATAAAAAAGTAGTATTAGTGACAAACTTAAAAAAAAAAAGGGGGCCAGTCGAATATGGGTGAATTTTCATCGTTCCTTTTACTTGTTTTTATCTACCTTTCCTGTACCTTCTTCCAAATCTAATATTTATTAGTAAAAGTAAGCCTAAGAGTGGAATGTTGTATAGAAGTGTAGTCAAAGGTGCTTATTTCCCGTGTTGAGGAGGAACTCGGCCCTCACCGGGGGAATGATTAACTAGTTAATCGCTCCTCTGCAAATCCCAACTGAGAACTATTGTTTTGAACGTAACTTTTATTTTACAATATTTATATCGGTTGGACCAAGGCTAGGAAACCAATTGTCAATGTCATTTCATGGATACCTCAAAAAGCCACACTCTTCAAGTAGGTTTACAGTAACTTTTGCCAAAATACACCAGTGCACCAACCATAAATAGATAGACAATAAGAGAGGTTAATTTTTTTTATATTGTTTTAAAGATGGTGATTTATTTTAAATAATTTAAATACATTCTGTTAGAGAATATACATAGCTTAAAATGAAGATATTTTGTTGATCAAATATGTGGAAAGGTCGCAGGTTTCCCACCCCTGGGTTAGTGGGACCTTAATTCTCCGGAAAATTTAATATAGGTTGTTTAGGGAGATAAAAAAAATCCAGAATTGAATTAATTGGTTGTGGTGCCAAGTTATTTTTCATTTATTGATTTTTACCCGCATAATCTTAAAAGGCATGTATTTTAATCGATCAAGATTAAAAATCATCATTTTTAAAGCAAAGTAAAAAAAAAAAAATTACTCTTATCAATCTATGGTTGGGCCACTATTATATTTGGGCAAAATTTACTGTACATGAAATGTGCAGCCTTATGAATCCATGAAGCGGCACGCGGTTTTCCAATGACAAAAGGGTTCCCACCGCTGGATTAAAACATGCCAGCTTAATCTGTGGTCTCGCAGAAAAACTTTTTGAGATCTGTATGAGGTAGCAGGCACTCTCAAGCACTTGATAGATTTGTAACACTAGTCTTTCCCCCTTGTGAAGAACCCTGGGTACACCAATGGTTAAATACCTTTTTAGTTATTAAATTTAATAGAGTTAATAAATTATTTGTTTAGGTTTATTTATAACAACTGTCAAATACATTGAGTTTGTTGACTGTTAGTCGCGAAGGAAGATTCAGACTAACAAATTGTGGTTTAGCTGTCAATTATTTATCTTTAACGATCCAGAAATGGGACAAAAGGAAAGTATAGAAATAGTTGCTGCATAACAAATTGTTCTATAGTGAATCCAAATCAATAGAACAGTTAATCCAAAGAAAATTGTTTTTCATTATTTTGAGTTTTACAAAGTGAAAGTATATATACATTGCTTTTATATACATGTATTATTCCCTGTTGCCAAATATATGTCCTTGTCCTGTTCTTTTAAGATGTTTTATTATTGTTACTGTGCAAATAGATTGCCAAGAAAATCATTGGCTCGAGTTCTTTGGGGGGAAAACAAAACAAATATTGTTTTATAAATAGAATTAACCCTTGAAAACATTCTCTCTTGCTGAAGTGATGGGGTTTTTCACAAAATATAGCCCAACTGTGAAACTAATTGTGAATTAAAGTAGATCTTGGTGCTAACTTAATCCATGGAAGAACGTACAGCAGAGTAAAAATGTGGAGATAAAGTTTGCCAAAATAATAAAGCTAAACAGAAACGTGGTCACCTCATGATCTCCAAGCCAATCTCAAGATTTCTGCCTGATCCGCTTTGTGTGAGTTGAAATTGTTTCAGCTGTGTCAGCTATGTACCAAAATCTGCTTGCAAGAGCCAAGCAAGCAGTGCAAAGATAGTCACGTTCTCGTGCCATCATTACTAAGCACACGATGGCTATAACCTAAAAGAAATTTCAAAAAGTCTAACACATGTGTTTACCAACAGGTGTTTATAGTTGGTATTGTAAAGCATCGTGGGTTAATAGATATTTCAGTGAGCGTGTTAAGGGCCAATAATACAGAGCTAACTCTCTGAGTGGCTACAAAACTTATATTATAAAATTCCCTGACTTTTTTAGGCTTTCCAGACATTTAAAAAAATTACCTACTTAAAATTTTTACAATTTTTCTTGGTAAATGGCGATTTTTTTGTTTGTTTATTGCATTAATCATATATTTTCAAAAACAATATTAAAAGGTACTATGGATAAACATTATTTATAAGTTCTTTTTCCAGTATTTAATGTCTCGGGTATTATTTGTGTCCATGTGTAAATGTGTTATAAAAACAAATTGTGTACAACCATCTCATAAAATACTGTACCTAGTAAATGCATTTTGTTAGTGCTGGGAAAAAAAAACTCTCCCTTTGTTTAAATGTTTAGGTGCACAGTTAGTCAATTATTTTGTTTCTGACTTTTCCTTTTTTTTAAAATTAAATTCCCTGGCTTTTCAAGGATTTCACTGTCTATAATCACCCTGCCTCTGATATGACCTCGAGTTTCTATGAGCACATTAATTAAGTTCCTGTACATTCTTCCATTAGTCATATTAAGCACTGGCATCTCAAGATTGAAGAGGATTTTTTATATAGCAATTTATTTTACTACTAATTAAATATTGTTCTAAGCCATCTTGGCTTTTATGCAATGTGTTGCTTTAGTAAAGTAATGTATTTGTATTACTAACATGACTTCATAAAGCGAAAAGAGGTTTTCCTTATAGAGATAACATGACTTGAGTAATATTTTAAGTTAGAAAATTCTGACACCTTAGCTCAGTCAATAGCATATCTTTCTACTTAGCTAAGGTCCTTGGGTTCGATTCCTGGTATGGCCGAAAAATTTATCATTGGTGAAATAAGGGTTTGGCCTTTCAAATTGATGAATTAACGGCTGGTGGCTGTTGTATCTGTTTTAGATTTAAGATAGCGTGTAAGTCATGTGCTGATGTGTCAGTTCAAAAAGTGCAAATTAAATACCTCAAATAAATGAAAATTCAGTTGAAAAATTTAGTCCAAGAGATTAATTAAGTAGTAGTCAAACAATTAAAATTATTTGAAACTTGTTCAGCTATTTGGGAAATTGGAATCAATATTTTTTTTAGCAAATTCAAAGAGTAATTTTCGATGTAAATACAATCTTTAATTTGAGGTAATTGTATTATATTTGGAAGAAAGTAGAGGAAAGCCATCTAAAAGTGTGAACTGTGTTCTTCTTTTCATTGTAAAAGCCATATTGTGTTAGTCCCCCTTTTATATGTTTCTATCCACCTTTCCTGTACCTTCTTACAAATATGTGTAACAAAATACCTTCAAGCGAAAAGAGGTTTTCCTTATAGCAATATCTTTAATATGAGTCATTCGCGTACCCCAAAGTCGGGAAAACGTTAAGTGGTTTAAAAAACCTCAGGTGAAAGTGAAGCCACTGTGGTAAATTATTTGAAGTACATGTTTAATCAATTGGTTTCCTATTAATCCAATGAATCATGACGCAAGAGAATTTGTTTAGGGACCAATTCCCGCGATGTGAGACTTTGGCTCAATGTGTTTGTATTAATGGTCATAATTTGTACTCTCCAGATAATGAATATTATTTTATGTTTCAGGTACAAGCTTTATAATAGATCTTAGACAATCAGTTATCAAACATTAGAGAATAATACTAATTAAGGTCACAAATTAAATAGAGAATATGTAATTTTTTAATAAATAAAAAATGAAATAATGAGTGCTATTTCACACCTAATCTTACCCGTGTCTTCACTTGTTCTGGTCAAGAAAGGTATATCGCAACTCTCTCTCGACTGAGATAGTCACCGGTTCACATCCAGTTAAGGGCTGACAGTATTATAATAATGATATCACAAGAGTGTTTTTCATTCAGATCTGACCTGGAAGGTTCAAATCGCAGCACGATGGGTGGTTTTTAAAATCCTCTCTCCATGCTAATTGTTTGTGCATTTCCTTGAAACTCCACCTTCCTACTCATCCCGTCTCATAAAAGTAGTGGAGAGTCCGATTATAGAGCCATCCAACAAACAACCATCAATATGACCTCTTTGACCTAAATATAACTTTTTATATGTTTTATGTTTATATTTTCACAGCTAATATTTGGTTAGACTTTTTTTTAATGTAAAATGGGACCAATTCATTGTTATATTGACAATTGTAAGATATCTTTCAAAATGTGTTTTAAAAAAAAAACTGTTCTAAATCCCTCCTTGTCCAGTAGCGGCACACACAAAAATAACGGTGACTATTGATCACTGTACAGGATTTATTGAGAACACAGTTGTTGTGTGAAATAAACTACACATAAAATAATTTAGTAAATTTATTTACATTACCATCACAATCATAAAGATAAAATAAGCAATCAACTTTCACGAGAGTCATAGTAAGACCAATACAAATACATCTGCAAAGCGAGGCCCTTGCACGCTTCAAGAATATAAAAATGTCAAATATGTTAACCCAACTCA
This sequence comes from Timema bartmani, assembly GCA_902151455.1. Taxonomy (NCBI): domain Eukaryota; kingdom Metazoa; phylum Arthropoda; class Insecta; order Phasmatodea; family Timematidae; genus Timema; species Timema bartmani. Next base: position 50,964 of record CABFWB010003688.1, read on the forward strand.
ATTATGGATTCCCTTTGCCCCCCCCCCTTCACCAAATCCTCCTTAGCAGTCGTCGTCGTTTTAAAATTGTAGATTATTTTCAGTAGCTTTAAATACTGGTTGGAATCAAAGCCAGGACCTATAAATAAGAGAAGTCCATGTCAGAAAGTGGTTTAGACCATACATATATACACCAACCTATTAAAAAAAAAAAAACTGTTTATATTATTATTTAACCTTGATCATCATCATGGACCGTTTCCTGCCACTGGCAGGGTCTGCCTCGAACATAAGCCTCTCCGTTTACTTCTGTCCTCCCACCACCTTTCTTCCTCCACACTCCCTTTATCCACCTGGCCCTAGGTTTTCCTCTTGGTCTCCTCCATTTTGAACATCACATTAAAATACAAACTACTGTTCAGTTAGCAGCATGAAGACAACTTACTACTTATATTATTACTGTCCGGAGATTCATCAACCCAAATGCATCTTTCAAGTGTGTGTCGCCATTAGATGCTTTATGTCCTATTACCCTCACATTTGTACTTGTGTGGAGGTAAATTTAAGCAAAATACACCCACATTTGCACAAATTTATGAGAAATACCCTCAGCACGTCCGGCCAGGATACAAAACCTGACATGGCCCAAACAAGACGAATCAAACTCCACTATCCATCTGCCCAACGATGCGGCTCTTTAAATATAATCCCACCTCAACAAACGTGAGACTGACCGCCCAAAAGTAGTCTGGGTAGCTCAGTGGGATGAGCATTGCTGCTGTCCCAAAAGTCCCCGGTTTGAATCTCGAGTACAAGTGTCATTTTTCCACTCAAATAAATGTAACACAAAATAATAGTTGTAAATTGAGGGGCTTAAACGGAAAGGGGTACAAGTGCACTTTTCTTACTTCTGAGATAAATGGCTTCAAAGTTGGTTGGTTATTGTAAATTCTGAGTAAACATTTTGTTTGGTTTATATATTTAGGTGGAAAGCTCCATACTTTAGCTGTCTTTTCATGTAATTGAAACCAGATTATATAATCATCTTGTTAGTATATCATACAATCCTTTAAGCCCTTGCATTCACTTATACACTTCTGCCTCCAACATCTGCACTTGTACCCCTTTTGCTCTGAAGGGTTTGTGCCAGTTAATTTATTAAAGTACTGCATTTTATCACATTTTTATTAATACAAAACTATTTTAAGCACTTAAAAAGTAAGAAGTTTTACAAAAGTACAACAACTAAAAATCCTTGAAAATTATTGTTTTCTCTTCTTTCCTAGTGAAACATAAAATAATGGGGACCCTAAGTTTATTCATTATGTGACGCCTCCATTTTGGTTGGGTTTTTTTCTACTCATCATAGTCTGATTGTAAAATGTCATCATCGTTGTCCTCGATTTCTTCTTCTCTTTCATTCATGTTTCCTTGTCGTGTTGTGTCTTGTGCTCCTGTAGGTTTTCTTTTCCTTCCTTCTACTTCATGGGGCAGTGACTTGTAAAAGTTGTGGTGAATTGGAGGAATGAATGGGAGCAGTTCCATTAGGTTCCTGAACTTTGGTAGTTTAATTTTTAGTGGAGTTTCATAGAGTGAAGTTAGCTCAATGATGGGTGGTCTCCCAGAACTTTTTTTTAAATCAAGCCGTTCAAAGAGCATTTCTTCATTTAAAGTCTCTTTGTAGAAGAGTGAGAATGGAGTGTACTTCTCAAAATGCAGCCATTGCATTTTTCGGATGCCAACTATGTTATCTTTCGTGTGAATCTTCACTGCCTGGATTGATCGAAAGTCGTTGAGTTCCATCTTTTGTACTTTGAATTTTCTGCTGGCTTTGGAAACCACTGAACACCAGTCATCAGGAACAAAAACATTAGAACATTTTCTCTTTACCTTTTCGATAACAGCAAAATCCTAATCACACTCCATGAAGGAGTGTCCTGACACCAAGAATCGGTGATCTACCGATGCTACAGGAGTATTACTGACAACATAAGCCAAAAATTGGACAATATTCTTATTCTTGTTTTGCCCACCTGCATTGTCACTAAATGCATCTATATGGTTAACTGTAGGTGGAAGGTCTGTGATAAACCTCAGAAGGCAAGATATTATCTCCTGAGAGCCTCTTGAACCCTCAGTTTCTGACCACATAAACATTTTGGCTTTTCCAGTCACAAGATCATGTACAGCAAAGTTATACACCCAAAGCTGACGCAAATAATACACTTTACTGCATGTCAACAGAGGTGTTGGTAGTATTTTTTGTAAATCAAAATATATTGCAACACGAAATATTATAATGTTTAACCTAAAAAGTACTTGGTGGGTTGAATTTTATCATGTTAATATTAATAAAGATAAAATATATACTTACATTCACTGTGAGTAGATTCTGACATGGCTGTGTCTTTGTTTTCTAAATTATTTCCTAATCCTAGGGTTATTCAATGTTTATAATAAACCTTTGAATAGGAGCAAACTGTCACAAACGAATACAAAACATTAGCTCCATAGATAAAAGAGTATTAATGGCAAAGAGATACAAGTGAGCTTATACCCATTTGCTTGTAAGCAGATGAAGGTTTCTCAAAACAGTATAATTTCAAGTCACCAGAGAGCAGCACTGAGTGGGAATTTAGTTGTATCCCTTTGCCATTATCTACTTTGGTGTATCTAGTTTGGATTTATGCACTTAACTCATTTTTCACTGAAATGTCACTTGTACCCCTTTCCTTTTAGGCCCCTCAATTGTTGTCAGTTTGTTCATGTAAAGGGCCATCCGCACCTGGGAGCGCACTTAGAATCAATCCTGAGCTGTTTAGCACACACAAGAAGAAATACATTTCAGCCTTGTCGGGATTCAAACTGAAGTCTCCTGGAGGAGGTTGGTCATAACTTGGGCGCCCAACAACCTTGGCTAGGTCATAAGTGTGTCAGCCAAGTGAACTAAGAGTTCTGGTTTCAAATCATGGCATAGCATAAATTTTATCACCTTTGAGGTTTTGTTTCTTATCATTAAGCGGTAGTTTACAGTCCTGGGGTCGAGTCAGTCTAGGAGGCTTGATATTGGTCACAACTTAGAGGTGACTTTCTCCGCCTGCTCCCCAATGCTGGCCGCAGCCAATCGCAGGACCTGTTCCGACACAGTCACGTACTGTTCCTCTTGGTACCTCCTACTGTTGCTCTCCAGCTGATCTAGGAAATACCTGCAATAGAACCCCAACACAACATAGTTTACTAAGCCTCTGGTGACATAAGCCACACTTTTTAGCATTATTCAAATAACACTTTTTTTTATTATTAAAACTAAATTCAAAAACTCGTTCAAATTTGAATTGAAATCTCTTTAAAAATGTCAGTGAGTCAATCATTATTGATCTGATATGAGCAAAATATTTTTAAGATGACCAAACTCTTTCTTACAGGCCCTAGTACCAAAACTTGCTAGTGCCATGACAAATATTCATTAAAAAAATGCTTAACCTGCTTCGGTGTTCCAATCAGTTCGATCTTGTGGAAATTTTCAGGTGATTACATAAGAACAGTACACCATCGTTAAAAGTGGATCTTTTGAGTTTTCCAACTCAAATATATCAAGTACTTTCAAATAATATTTGATTGTGACCAAACTAACCTTGATTGGTCATAATCTGTAGTGAGTTTAGTATGAAAATGTATATTTATTCTTTATTTTTTTCCTAGAAAGGTGGAGGCATAAGTATTCGAGTAAAGGTTGAATATAAGAAATATAAGATTATAAGATGCATAGACAAAAAAAAAACCCTAGAGTGGAGAAACAATGGGTGAGTAGTTGCAGAACCCTGCTTTATATATATATTTATATATATATATATATATATATATATATATATACACACACACACACACACACACACACACAAATTTTTTCTTTGCAGTTAACTTTAATAACATTTTACTAGATTCATATTCATGTTATTTTATAGGTATTGATAATATCAATAAAAAGTAATAGCTGCAGATTACACAACTTGACCATGAATACATGATAGTATTTAGTAACTTTTCTAGCTGTCATATAAGGTTCTTCCTATGAAAATTGGACTGTAGCTGTCTTGAACACTATGACCACATGGTCACCTCCAAGTTAAGGAGTTGATGAAAATGTTTTAGCATGGTCTCCCAAAAAGTACTTGGATCAATGTTATTTTTTTTCACTGCCAGTTTGGGTTATACGCAAACATTAACTATGCTTATTTTATAGGGACAAGGACGATAGGATTTAAAATTAAATATACCTGCATTTGCGTGGGGGTTGTGTGAAAACCACAAGACTGAGATTATTACCCTGATGCTGGTCTCAGATCAATGAACACTGTCCTTGGAATTTACCCACCTGTAGTTGACCATGATACCGCAAGAGTTGCCAAGGCCCCGGGGAGTCAGGTCTGCTCGCCAGTTCAGTCGCCACATCATAGCCCCGTTACGCAGGTGGAAGTTTGCTGCCGGTAATAACAAGAATCAAAGTAAATAGTATTAATATCCAGACACTTTGTTTCCAGTACAATGTGTTCATTTATAAAAGTAGTCATGACTTACCTACGCTGTCTAGAGTGTACCCCCTTCGCTTTTCAAGATAGAGGTACCTGGCACACAGCCTCATTAGGGGCCCCTCTAAGGCTGACATCAGTCCCACTTCTCCCACCCAACTATTGGTGTGGAGCACCTTCCTTAACTCTGACCAGAGATTGTCTGGTGACAAGAAGTGTCTCAATTGGTCCAGCTCATTGGATGTTAACAGCTCCATCTCCCCTGCAGAACATGACAAGACTTAACTAGTGTCAGTGCTTGCTGGCACAGGGTTTTAATTAGAGGTGTTGGTACTTGCTTGTATAGGGTTTTTAATTAGAGGTGTTGGTACTTGCTTGTATAGGGTTTTAATTAGAGGTGTTGGTACTTGCTTGTATAGGGTTTTAATTAGAGGTGCCGGTACTTGCTTGTATAGGGTTTTAACTAGAGGTGCCGGTACTTGCTTGTATAGGGTTTTTAATTAGAGGTGTTGGTACTTGCTTGTATAGGGTTTTAATTAGAGGTGCCGGTACTTGCTTGTATAGGGTTTTAATTAGAGGTGCCGGTACTTGCTTGTATAGGGTTTTAACTAGAGGTGACGGTACTTGCTTATATAAGGTTTTAACTAGAGGTGCCAGTACTTACTGGCACAAGGTTTTAACTAGAGATGCCAGTACTTACTGGCACATGGTTTTAAATGGAGGCACCAGAACCTACTGGCACGGGGTTTTAATTGGAGGCACCGGTACCTACTGGCACAGGGTTTTAAATGGAGGCGCCAGTTATTACTGGCACAGGGTTTTAACTGGAGGCACCGGTACTTGAAGGCATGAGGTTTTAACTGAAGGTGCCAGTGCTTGCTGGCACGGGGTTTTAACTGGAGGCGCCGGTGCTTGCTGGTACAGGGTTTTAACTATAAAGCTATACCCACCTCTCTCTGCAGCCTTGAGCCTGTCGACCAGGTAGAGTCTGAATGTTGGTATGGGTGAGAGCGTTGAGAACTGGTTCACCAGAGGAAACTCTGCCTGTAGTTCTCTTACCACCCTCTTGATCAGGTAGTTCCCTAGTTCTATTCCCTTGAGGAGAGTATCACAACATAGTTATAAACATGGTTCAAGCTCGGTGAGAAAAAGAATATCATTTAATGAATTTTTGTTAAATACTTTAAAAAGTTAAATTATTCAAATGTTGGATCTCTGCACCAGCTTGGAAAACTAAAAAAGTTATGTTTTGGTGTCAAACTGGGCAGTTGTTATATCTAAATTCACCTGCAAACCCTTTTGTGTAGAGCTGATGGAATAGAAGATGGCCGCCTTCACCAACGAAGGATTCTCTTCTTCCGAGTTGACGACAACATCAGATTTAGCCGTCAAGTCAACTGGAAACATTATAAGAAAAGAAAGGACCTTTATTATATTAACTTTAGAAAAAGTTATAGTTTTAGTCAACTTTATTTATCTTTTGTGAGGGAGGGGAATAGAGGTGGAGAGAACTGGCTCATTGACTGACCTTTCTATGAGATGTGGGAAAGATTCAGATAGAGGAAAGGTCCATAATGAAACAAAGTTAAACAAACTCTTACTAATAAATTTTAGGGTAAATTATTCCAATAATGAAACTTAATTAAATACACTAGATAGCTAATTACTTTTGATTTTTCCATATGAATTTTAATTTGTGACGTACATAACAGCTAAGAATGACAATAATAGAACATAAATTGGGTATTTTATCCATCAATATTCTTAATGATAAGGATTTGTATGGCCTTTTCGTCAAAGCCGACATTTTTTCAAAGCAAAGTTAATATTTAAAGGCAAAGTCAATACTTTAAGGATGTCGATATTTCAAGGATAAGTTGATACTTCAAGGCTGTTGATATTTCAAGGATAGGTCGATATTTTGAAGCTGTCAATATTTCGAGGATAAGTCGATATTTCAAAGCTGTCAATATTTTGAGGATAATTCGATACTTAGAGGCTGTCGATACTTCAAGGCTGTCGATATTTCAAGGATGTCAATATTCAACTTCAAGACTGTTGATATTTCAAGGATAAGTTAAAGTCAATACTTCGAGGCTATCAATATTTCAAGGATAATTCGATACTTCGAGGCTATCGATATTTCAAGGATAAGTTGATACTTTGAGGCTGTTGATGTTTCAAGGATAAGTCGATACCCCAAGAATGTTGATATTTCAAGGATAAGTCAATAATTTGAAGCTAAGTTGATAATTCAAGGATAAGTCAATAATTCAAAGCTAAGTTGATAATTCAAGGCTATGTCAATATTTTGAAGCTAATTCAAGCTAGGTCAATATTTTGAGGCTAAGTTGATATTTTGAAGCCAAGTTGCTATTTTGAGGCTTAGTCAATATTTTGAAACCGAGTCAATATTTCAAGACCAAGTTAATATTTCGAAACCGATTCAATATTTCATGAACAAGTTGAAATTTCGAATCCAAGTCAATATTTCATGACTAAGTCACTATTCTGGGACTAAGTCGATATTTCGAGGCTAAGTCAATATTTTGAAGTGAAGTCAATATTCCAAAGCTAAGTCGATATGTCAATGCTCTGTACAACCCTGGTTAGTATGTGTAAGAGATATAATTTGCACAGCCAAATATCAGACAAGGGTAATGAAAGGACCCTTCACGTGACAAGGAATGTGCCCACAATGATCCTCGGCTTAAGTGCCAGTATCCTACCTGACATACGAGAAGCAGCAGATACAATCCCACTCATGCTGCCAGCAATCTCGTCACTGAGCGCCGTGTGAAGTACCACCAGCGGTTCATCTGGCATGCTGCTGTGGGTGTAGACAAAACATCGACGGTACGGACCCACTCTCCTCTTGAGGTCTGTCCAGTTACGGACAGGGTGGACCGCCTCATACTCTGAGATCTGAAGCAAAGACAAGGTTTCATTACAACTTTCCTTAGCATCTGTCAGATTTGCAACGAGATCAGCTCTTGGATTGGGTGGATAAGTGATGTTGTCCTAGGTTAAGTAGGAAGTTGTATGGTCCTGAAACTAACCTTCTGCAACATCTCGCAGGGAGACCTCCAAGTGACTCGCTCCAAGTTGAGGAACCCAACAGAGAACCAGAGGGACAGAGTTTCCCGCAACGTGGAGTTGAGCTGTTGCAAGGGTAGTAGGTGAGGATCCTTAGAGTCCAGCTCTGATATCAGCTCCTGCCGTAACATAAAAGGAGACATGACATGATGTAGGGTATGTGACATGGTGTAGGTGACGTGACGTGACGTGACATGACATGAAATGGTGAAGATGACATGACATGATATGGTGGAGGTGGCATGACATGTAGAAGGGGACAGGACATGATGAAGAGTATGTGACATGTTGGAGGTGATGTGGCATAGTGGAGGGGAAGCAGTATGTATGAAGGAACACAACATGGAGGAGGAAACACGACATGGAGGGAGGAACACGGCATGGAGTAAGGGAACACAACATGGTGGAATGGAAGCAGCATGGAATAGGGTGACATGGTGGATGAAACTCGCAACATGGCGAAGGTGATAAATGTTCCCTTCTTAAAAATTCGGTCAGTTTAATGATGAACAAAAAGTGTTGTGGGGAGTTTCAGTGTATTTTAATAAACCTAACTGGACAAAATCAGTAGAGATTGAAAGTTGTTTGTTCCAAAACACACAATGCATCATTTAAGAAATAGTCACAGTTAAAATACCTATGTCTTATATTAAATTTTTGTTTTAGATTATTATGTTTAATGTGATTGTTTTATGCTAAGATCAAGATTAAAATACAATGGCAGTAGCCCTGATATAGACTACACAAAGTATTTGACAGGAGGATTGGCACTTGCCTGGAAAGTGAATGGTAAACAAGCTTATGAACTAACCCTAATATGTGCAGCCAGTTGGGAAAGAGCCCTCAGCCCTTTGTTTGAAAGCCAAGATGGATGAACACATTCCCGCAGGCTTGTCAATAGTCAGGTCGGAGTGAAACTAAGACTTGAGAGACTCTCACCAAAACGTCAAGTCCTCATGTCAACCAGAAACTTGACGCCTCTCTCCAGTCGGCCGAGGTGGATGAACAGCCAGGAGTACTGTGGTGTCAATTGCATCTTTAGTCTCTCTTCCGCCTTCAACACTTGACGTTCGTCAAGGCTATCCTAGAAAAAATGATAGTTTAGGTGTGGTCCTGTACCAAGATCATAGTCTAGCTGACTGGAGGTCTCTAGAGGACCATTATTTTTATCATGTCTTACTACCCATTCGGGCTGTACACTTAAGAGGAACATTATATCAGTAATACAATATAAGAATTGTATGATAACCATTAGGAAGAGGACTTTATCATACCTGTATAAAGGACTATCAGGTTCTTGTAAAATCATCTAGACAGGTAAAGCACCAATAAGAGTGTTTCTAACCTCCAAGCCAATGAGGGTTCTCGCAGTGGCCTGCACCTGGTGATGGTCCACAGCATGGTTGCGAGAGAGCTCCTTCAAGAATCCTTCCTTGTGAGGTTTCAAAAGACTTTTGTATGCAGCGCTCAGACGCTTCACTTTGCTCTGCGTCAGACACAAGACAATAACTGATAAAAGTCAAACGCTTCAACTTGCTATGTGTCAGACACAAGACAATAACTGATATAAGTCAAACGCTTCAACTTGCTATGTGTCAGACACAAGACAATAACTGATATAAGTCAAACGCTTCAACTTGATATGTGTCAGACACAAGACAATAACTGATATAAGTCAAACGCTTCAACTTGATATGTGTCAGACACAAGACAGTACCTGATATAGGTCAAACCCTTCACCTTGCTATGTGTCAGACACAAGAGTAACTGATAAAGAGGTCAGACGCTTCACCTTACTATGTATATAACTGATATAAGTCAAACGCTTCAACTTGATATGTGTCAGACACAAGACAGTACCTGATATAGGTCAAACGCTTCACCTTGCTATGTGTCAGACACAAGAGTAACTGACTAGAGGTCAAACGCTTCAACTTGCTCTGTGTCAGACACAAGAGTAACTGACAAGAGGTCAGACGCTACACCTTGATGTGTCGGACACAATATAGTAAATGACACAGGCCAGAGCTGACACTTATGAAAATAGTGTATTGAAACCAATCAAGTTTCGCGTCTCATCGATGTATTTAACAATAAAATCAACTTTTCATCAACTAAAGATAATATCCATAACTTACCTCTATAATCCAATTGCTGACATTACTCTCTCTGTAAGTCAGGATTTCTTTTAACAAATTTTTAACGTGTACCTCATCCTCGACCGTGCTAGGACGGTGAGGCGTTTCATCTTCGTTGGATCCGAAATAATAATCAGTCGAGTCACCTCCATGGCGACCCGTTTGTCCCATTTCGTCGATGGGGCTACCTGCCGTATTTAAATATCTTGCCGGCGACAACCTTTGGCATAGGCCCATCCTTCTGTTGGGAGATCCATTCCCGTCCATCCGTAACGCTGCTCGCGAGATTAAACGCTTTGCTTTGTTGGTGACCGAATTATTGAAGTCTCTCTCAAGAATCTGCCAAACTCTTATTACATTTAACTTAGTTATCCTCGCTATTTTCATCGCGTTGCTCAACTAATTTTCCCTACTGTGCGTACAATCTTGTGGTACATAACTTTAAACATTTCAAATGTATTAGATAAGAAAATAACATGTGATATTTTACATTCAAAACTTTTTAAAATTTTTGTTAAACATATTTATTATCAGAGGGAAAAACAATAATTTTTTAAGGAGAAGATATTTTCTGTATGCGTTACCGACGAATAGTTAATTTATATAAATAGATAGAAATCGTAGAAATATTAAAGAAAAATGTAATGGTAAAATGATGGGGTGGGGGAGGAAAAACAAATAGGTAGACGTATCGAGTTTGATTCTAGACTGAGGGTAGGGATATGGTAATTTGGGTGTGTGTTGGAAGATGTCTATACAAAAACTGGACCAGATATAAAGGGCTATTCATCAACATCAAGTGAAACAAAAGTATAATTACAAAGTGAATAATTCTTATTTAATATTAAATCCACAGAACCGTAGGTAGCTGCTCTCCTCGTATTCCACATTGTCTTTAGCTGACTGAAATTACTGTTCCCAATATAAGTTACCTACCCATAAACTTTATCTTATACAGTAGTCACGACCGTACTCCTCTTATTTTGCCCTCCAACCCACTCTCAATAACCATTCTTGTAAATTCATTGAAGTTATATATTTAGTATTTATAGTTTTATAATGTTTAATCAATTATTTATGATTAAATATAGTTATCTTCATAACCTTGTCAATCTCAAGATAAATTAAACTTTCTACATCTTCTTGAAACCCTTCAAAAAGAGTATTTTAAAGTTGATTTGGGAATTTCTTTCAAATTAGTCTGGAAAGTGGCAACCCTGGTTGAGTGTTGAATTTTGTATTATTCTATGCACATTGTACTTTCGTGTTAACTTGATCTGTGCTTTCCAGTATCGTGTTTTTCTAATTTGTTTTCCGGTTTTTTTGAACGTTATTATATTTTGAATTTTGAATGTACTTAAGGGCCCCTTTATACAGGCGCTTCTTGACGCACGTCATGAAAAGGGTAGGAGGAAATGAAAAACAGAGCCGCTGAATAGGTGTGTGTATATATATATATATATATATATAATTTTTAAGCTGACATACAGGTCTACCTAGCTGACTCAACCACTCTCTCATTATTTACTCATGACTCCAACCAGTGTCTCATTATTTACTCATGACTCCAACCAGTGTCTCATTATTTACTCATGACTCCAACCATTTCCTCATTATTTACTTGTGACTCCAAATAGTGTCTCATTAGTCACTCATGATTGCGACTCCAAATAGTGTCTCATTAGTCACTCATGATTGCAACCAGTGTCTCGTCTCATTAGTCACTCATTATTCCAACCATTGTATCATTATTTACTCATGAATCCACCCAGCATATCATTATTTACTCATGACTCTACCCACTGTCTCATTCATTCATAACTCCAAACAGCATCTCACTGGTAGTTTATGAAGCTCTTGTTTCTGCAACAGTACAAGTGGTCAGTGGTCACCAAGAAGAGAGTGGACGTTGTTAAAATGGTCAAGCAGATGGTGGTCGTACCAGGGGAAACCTTCACCTCATTGTTGCCCACCAAACACCACCATGGCTATGAGTTGTTCCACAGCTACCAGTGAGGGTGTGTTCTGTTGTTCATGCCATAGCCTACCCCCAGTTCGTGGTCTACAATGCTGCCTTCTCCCAGGGGCGCCAGCTTAACGACAGTGACAACACCTTCCACCCTTACTCGCAGGTAGATAGATACCAGGGACTGGCCCTTCAGATCCATTGAATCTCAAAGTATATTCAAGATGACAGGATTAGAAAAAAATAAGATTTGTAATCTGAGCTACCTATATTTTTTTAGCAATTTTGATAATTACTCATGGTTTAACACAACATAATTTTAGGGTATGGATGTGCATAGCTTCAAAACTTCAACTATATGACCTTATCTTATAAACTACACCATAGTGTAATAATGTAAGGTAAGCTTGATACCTTACAGGGTATACAAAGGGTACAGATAAATTAATATTCATTTGAAAATTCTTAAGTAATTAACACAATTTTATCAGATTGAAATGAAGTATTACAAATAGTTGTGTAATAAAATATTATCTAAATTATTTCATATACTAATGTAAAGTATACCTCAGTTTTATCTTCTGTGGTGCTGACTGACAGCTCACAGCTGACTTCTGACAGTCAACAGTTAGGTATATACCTACATTTTGACTGTCAGAAGTGACAACTGATAAAGACATGGTTTTTGCAGATCATATGGTTCAGCGTAGGGATACATAATTTGGTCTGGTAGCTTTTCAAAGCCGTCAGAAGTCAGCTGTGAGCTGTCAGTCAGCACCACAGAAGCTAAAACTGAGGTATAAGTGATAATGAAGGAAGCCAACCAGAAAGGATAGTTAGGTTAAGACCAGATGGGGATAAACACACTTTGTTCTTCACTGTCATCTACTTTACATTATTGTACAGTGTTTCTACACTCTTATACACTCCCAAGTCATGAGGCAATAATTCATTTTTTTACTCTAAATTATTTTAGTGCATAAAGTTATACAAACAAGTCCAATATAATTATAAATTGATGTGTACAAACTGATACATGTTGGTTAATCACAGGATCAGTTCTGACTCCTGATAGACGAATCAAATAAAATTCATGTAAAATGACAACCTGAACACAGGGAATCGAACCTGGGACTTTTGGCTTTGCACGCCGATGCTCTACCACTGACCCATCCTGGTTCGTCTCATATTCAGGGACATCTTTCATTAGTGCTGTATAGGGGTGTGCGAAGTCCAGTTTTTCAATTTGAAGCGAACTTGAATCGAATATATGAAATATTCTTGAAGCCGAATCAAAGTTTGAATATTTTTAATTAATAAAGTGTTGTAGTTGCACCAAAATTTCTTAAAACTGAAATTATTTGCAAGGAGGGGGGGGGGCTCTAGCGGAGGGTTCAACACACTGTGATTATGTGGCCAGAGTTATATATAGGGTCATGTAGTTTTGGCCTATGGAGCATGCCATTTTTATGAGAAAAATCCAAAACTGTAAAACATGAATCCTAATAACGAGGCAAAACTATGGACACAAATCACGCCACCTCCTGTGTTTGAAAAATCTAAAAATAGATGAAAACAGGGGACATACTTTGCCCGAAATCTGAAACCCTGCATGTCAAGAGACAGGTCAAACTCCTTGTGTATATACTTTAAAAATGTGTTTGTGTATTTGAAATTGTCTGTGATGATGAATCCTGCTGAAGATCACCTTGTGTGACCTCACATGATGGTCAAGTTTTCAATCTGAGACGCACCATGTAGTCGGCCGATGATGAAATAAGGTGAGGCTTGAGTCTTGCCAATAAACCTGCCGGTTTGTTGAGTTTAGAGACTCGCTTCCCTTCTGAGGCCATATTTTAAACCTAAAGGAAGCTTGGTTCAGTGTTTAAAAATAAAACTCATTAATATTTGGCAATTAAAGAAAAAGGTAAGTTTCTTTAGCTCTTACTATCCCTGATATTGTTCATATTTAAACCCATTTGACTGGGACTTGGAGAGGAACACGGTCTAATAGGGGGCTGTAGAATTCTAGCACCCGGCGTTAGTAACATAGACACAACAAGAACCAGGGGGCAGGGAATCTCTTCAGTCCAAATCAAGCTTGAGTGAGCTCAGAGAGCTCCCAAGTCAAGCTTGGACTTAATAAATACTAGAGTTGGGTTGAATGTACTATTTTACGAATCCAAATCTTTATTTTACCTACAAATCTCAAAATTTGAATCCGTATCTCGGGGAAAAATTATGAACAAAAGAAGAAATATAATGTATCTATTCAGTCCCTGGCCGATTATTAACCCACTCCTCAGATATTGGGGAGATACATTATCCCTTATTTATTATATATTTTACTAACATATGCATTACAATTCAACAATTTTTCTCCCTTTTGTGTTTTTTGGTTTCCTCTTAATTAGGAAGTTGCATTGTACGTTTCTCACTCCCTACTGATGAGTTCTGGTAGAATGAAACCTATACACAGTTGGCACAATGTGTTTCTAACAGTTTTTCTTTAAATTCAAAATGGAGTAATCCAGTGTTGGTTTTATTTGTATTTTCTTCTTTGTGTTTGATAAAGGCAACAGTGCTGAAATATTATTCTATTTGTTTTAAAATGTGTGTGTGACTACTTCTACTATAAAAGACAGAAGAAAGGAAGAATATGTTACCTTTGTGCATTGGATTCTTCACACATTTTTCCTCTTTCCCTAAGTGGGCTTTCTTCATCAAATTTACTCTTAGTAGTTTATTTTTCCTTTTTCTTTAGTTCTATCAATTTACTTTACTATAAAATTATTTAGCCATTGGGCTGCCTCATTTTTATACATTTTACTATTAAAATAGTAATACACCTTAGATTTTAGCTGCGTACAGTAATAATATTAGAACTTCTATTATATTTTCAAGCTACTAAAAGGTCCTGAACCTTTTTATCATGTTGTCTAATGTTTAAGGGGGCCCACTTCATCAGGGACATACAGGGCCCACTTGCCAGAGGGCAAGCTGACACCCTGGCCAGTCCACCACTGGATGGCTATTAAATGTATTGAAAGCGTGGCTCTTAGAGCTCAATTGGGTTTTAAAGCAAAGGGAGAACTAACAAATTTTATTATTTAAATAATAAACTTAACATTTAAAGGAGGCTGAAAGGGCAAGGAACACACACTTACCAGAAAACTGTAGTCCTCAAAGTTCACAACTTAAACACATAATTATTTAATTTTTGAGGTACAGCAGTCTCCTTCTGTAGAAGAGAGTAAAACACAGACTGGACTATGGCAGCTTGGCTAGAGGTAGATCATGGTCACTTAGATACTGTTGTTGTCTGTTCAAACGTGTCTTGACTCTTGGTAGATGGATACAATGTTGCATTTATATTATATTAAGTTATCTATTATTATTGTTTACATAGAAATGACTGACTAATGTGAGTAGGTCTGCTTGGAAGGAAAGAAAAGAAGGTTATCTAAGGTTGAGACCCCGGGTGGGGGAGGTGGGAGGCTTGGGGCCTGGATTTGGTAATGGTGAGCAAGTTCCCACCTACGAAGCCGGGAAGTATTGCAACTATTGGGGAGGGTTCATATTACTCTAGTACTATAGCACAAGTCAAAATCTGCATTATATGTTTTGGCATAAAGTGCTACAGGCTGTTTCAGGGTCATTGTGGTTGGTATCAAAACGATAGCAATTCATTTGTTGTCTGAGTTTTGATATCGGTGGGGGGAGTGGGGTGCAGTATGGACTAGTGAAAGAACCTCTTTAAACTAACTTTGAAAATATAGTAATGAACACCTCTGATTAGCATATTCTTCTTTATAACAAACATTTTAAGTTTCCCCATTAAAATAACATGGAATCTTATGTCAAAACAACCTCCCAAAATCGGAAACGGACACTTCTAAAGACGCATATTTATGTAGAGCAATCTCTAAACAGCGGACAAAAATTGAGGGGAAAAAAGTCTATTTTTAGTCTTTGACTGTAGGAATGTCAGGAATGACACTGTCTCGCACGAAGTGTGAGCATTTCTGTCTTGCCCCTCTAGGGAAAGTTTCTAAAATGGCCTACCTTAGTAATGACTACGGTACTTAAAGGTCTTAGCTTCCACCCCTTCCGAGCTATCAGCGGGGGATGTTTCATCAGTTGTCGCTGCTTGGG
This sequence comes from Timema bartmani, assembly GCA_902151455.1. Classification (NCBI taxonomy): domain Eukaryota; kingdom Metazoa; phylum Arthropoda; class Insecta; order Phasmatodea; family Timematidae; genus Timema; species Timema bartmani. The sequence goes on from CABFWB010003688.1 coordinate 66,827, forward strand.
CCTACTGTTTGCATTTAATTTTATTTGCGTGTTGTTCTTTGTATTATGCAATATGTACAGTAATCTACATACATTATTTTATTCATTGGTCATAAATCCTGCATACATTATTGTGTAGTGCAATAATTAGATTGTATTAGTTTATATTCAAAGTATATAGGTGCATATATATTTAACTGTGTTCAAGAAGTATGATTTAAAAAAATATATTTTTCCAAATAACAAACACCTCTTAATGATGGACATTTTTTTATCCCCGAAGGTGTCTGCTATTAAGAGATTTCACTACACCATGTATTTTAAATATAATGATTGAAATTTTATTAGAGATTGATCTAGATTAGAAAATATGCCAAGTGTAGCATTATTAAAAAGTTGACTTTCTGATATTGAAATTATTTTCTTATACTCCATTTCTGAGTCTGTTCATATGAATTTTTATGCTAGTTTTTTTTTTCTTAATAAAATTACCACATTTTCAGGCTGTTACCTATTATTGGGTCAATACAGCTTACACTTTATACGTTTTGAATTTGAAACTTTTTTAAATCCTTGAATCTTGAATATTATTTTATTGAAAAAATTCTTTGATCCTCAAATAATTCTTTACATTATTTGGTTTGAATTTTCACCCCTCTCTCCGAACTCTTTGTCATGTCAAAATATGCACGTGTTAAATCTTCAAATAAATTAATTAGCTCTCTGCAAATTAGTTTGAAATTGGCTGTGGCCCAAAAAAAAATTAATTGTTTGTATATTTATTTCAGTCGCTGACTGGAGGAAGCGGCACTTCCTGGAACACAAGAAATGTCTATCCGATCGATGGTATTTTGCTATAAGATTGGTCAGGACCATGGATAGATAACAATATAATGGCTGCCCAGTATTAATTATTAACATATACTCTTTTTATTATTGTTTTTTATTTTTATCATCCTCTTGAGTATGCTTTGGATACTAATAAAATGTAAAAATACATATACACATACCTAATCACGCCATTCCCTTACGGGGTGGGCAAGAAACTGCATATACACACTTCCCTATCCTTGCATACTCCCTCCTTCGCTTCGAAAACGTCCATAAATCGAGTCATGTTATTCTTAAAACTCTTAATGTTTCTCTTTACCACACATTTGTCTATAACATTTAACCACGTCTTACAAAATACTATGCATCTGTAAACTAAATAAAAAGGCTGCTAAGGTTGGCAAGTCACTAAAGCTGAGAGACTTGCCAACTGAAGGTCTCTAGTCTCAAATGCTACATATTCAGTTGGCAGGCCTTTTCCTACTTTATGAGTTTTTATTAGGGTGATGTGTGTAAAGGGGTCGGGGTTTTAGGCCCTTAACGCTCGACCATTTCATTTATATATATGTGTGTGTGTGCGTGTGTGCATGTGCCATTGTTTATTTTGCTAATTTAATATCATTTTTAAAATCACTAACTTCACTGTGGTTGTAATAGGCTTGCAAGTGCCCAGTATTCAAAGATATTTAATAACATTTTATATATCATTTTACAAAATCCCCCCCTTAAGTTTATTTGAAATCATGTTAACATTATCAAGATACTGAGAGTACTACACTTATAGTCCAGTATTGTTTTCCAATCAGACCTATTTTAATAAATAGCTTCAGCATCGGCAATGTATTATTCTTTTCTAGGCCTAATTTAATTTCTATATTATTAGTCAGTTCAAATGTTTAGTTATAAGAAAGTGTGGGGTTTTATGTTAATTATAAGTTGTCCAAATCATAATCAAAGTTGTAAGTGATATATGTTTTAAATTTCAATTCATTAACTTCATTTTTAGGCTTTTAACTTTTAAATCTAGTAGTTTTCATTCTTGTAAAGTCTTTGTTGAAATTATTGTGTAATCTAAATGTATTATTTTTACCTTTCATTTTTAAGCATCGTGCTGATCTATTTTATTTGTACCCGGAAGATGTGAGATGCACGTATGGCTTCACAGTGGAAAGGGGAGGCTTGGAGCGAACAGCTAGTCAATCAGCACATCAGATGGTAGCGTCTGTTTTTGATAGTACTAAGAGGTACTTAACGAATAGTCGTTCTTTTTATGTTGGCTTTAGGGTGTCTAGAGATGGGTAGAAGAAAAGGGAGACCACCTTGTTACTAAATTATTACAACATAAAATACGTCCCATCTTCAAGTACTAATTAACTTTTTTTTTCATATGTAACTAGTGTTTTAAATGTAATAAAATGTCTGTTAACCTTAATGTTTCTCCAAAATAAAACTTCCAAATCAACCTCATCAAATTCACTATCTTTATTCGACTACCCCACCATTATTAATTAACCCCGAGAAGCTCTACCGAACCCACTGGCAGCCGTGGACAAGATCTAGAGGAGAAGTAGGACTAGTTAAAAATGGCGCCCAACGTGGGGCTGATGGTTTAATAACTGATTAGGCACATGTGGTGAAAATGTTTATATTGTTTATATTTTACAAGCTATAATTAATTGTTTATATTTTACAAGCTATAATTAATTGTTTATCCTGGTACAGATAAGACAAGTGTAATTTTATGCAGGTGTACCTTGTGCTGTATTTATAATGTGATAATTTGTCATAAGACGGGTAGTTCTGCCTTGATAGAGTTCGACAAGGCCATATCATTTATTGTACACACTTTCTCTGGTTGCATGGGATGGTTGGTGTTTGCGGGACATATAGGGGCAGTTAACATTAACAGGCCTCATTTTCTGTCACATGTACAACTATTTTATATTGTGTAGAGAAAATAAAAACTAGTTCAACAACTATTTGGATTTCAATAGAGATGTGTGAAGTCCACTTTTTCAATTCAAAGTCACATCGAATAACATGTGATTCCAAAGCTGAGTTTGAAGTTTGAATGTTTAAAAACAATGTTTAGCTTTGGATAAAAATATTACACATTGTAAAATTATGTATTTAAATATAACTTACCAAATGCTCTATTCCAAACATAATTTATATTATATTTCTCTTAAAATAATTAAGTTACTTTCACAAAGCTTTGTAATTGTTGAATCTGGAATTTTACTTTCTAATCAAAGTGAAGTGAATAAATAATCAAAGCAAAGTCAAAGTTTTCAAAGCTTTCCATACACCTAGATTTTGAGAACATTTTTGACGGTTGCAAAATGTTACATAGTTTTTTTAATTGCATTCATGTTCACGTGGCTCCATCTCGTGTAAAATGACAGTCGCAGCTTAGCATGAGGAAATCTAATAGATGAACAGGTTATAGTTAAAACACTTCATTATGTCTTGGGACATGCGTGCACTGGTGTTTTCACTTTGACTTCATTTTCCTACAAATTTATCAAGTTTATTAAGGGCATATCAAATGCTTAAGACACTTTATTTCTTACATATTAGGGCTGTGGAAAGATTTGAAACTTCAACTGGTTTCTAAAACAAAATTAGCTTCGCCAATAAAAAATATTGTTAGTTAAAATTTTCTTTTTTTATGTTCAATTATTATCATTCTGTGTTATTTACACTACAAATTAATTTAATCATAAAGCTGTATAAATAATCATTTAATATTTTTTAAACATGAAAAAATAAATATTTGAACATTGATTCGTCCTCAAAAATATTTTATGTATTCAATTTTAGTTTGCTTCGAATTTAAACAGTGGATTTCACAAACCCCTGCTACATATTATTTGAAAGTTTGACTACATTAGCAAATTGATAGTCTCTTCATTAATTATTGTATTTCACTATAAGTTTAAGACACAGTATTTGAGACTGTGCCTGGCTAGTAAAAATTAGACTTAGTTAACCCTCAGTAAGACTACGAGGAAAAACTATTACAAATGATGGCATTTGACTTACTGAAACCCACTTGGTGTTTACGTACAGCAACTGACCTTCATTCTGCGTCGCTGGTTTTTTGCTAAATACCATCAACAATCATGACCTACTACTCAACACTGCAACTCGGCATTGTCACGCCATCATCCCCTCCACACCAAGTTCAGACCATTGGCATTGGGGTGTTCGATTTGATTGGTCGTATTCCCCACCTCCTTTTCTTCAAGTCTTGTGCTAGTTTTCAAACGTATAAAATGAGTCGCCTGCTAATAATAAAAAAATAGATTGGCTACAGATAGTAGCCAAATGCTAATAATTATTTCTTATAATCCATTCATTATAACATTAATACTTTCATCTAAGAGTTTAATTACTGGTCTGGGGTCTGGTTGTTAAGTTCATCATATAATTATAATTGGTTTCGACTTCTAATACACCAATAAGCAGTATTATAGCTATAAAACAAAGATCACTTGAAAAATTGAAAAAAAAGTATTTGAGTCTCATCCCTAGTTTTTGCCATCCTGTGGCAGTTTATTGATGGGATATGTTCTATTATACATGCTTAGTATCTCATATACCTAATATATTGTCATAGACGCCTTGAAGTTTTGTGGTAATAAGTCTGCTTGTGTGCCAATCATAAAAGAGCTAGTTGCTTGTGGAAGAAATGCAAGAAGCAAGTATCATCAATACTTGGAACAAACCGTGCTAAGAGAAAAGAGACTTAAAGAAGATGGTGAGAGGGGGGAGGGGGAGAAAGTAAAAGGGCAAAAGGAAAAAGTGGAGAAAAGAAAGCTTTTTTATATCTTGTAGTAGACTAGACTGCCGATGGCAGGGATATCGGGATTCGCTCCCAGTCATGTGTATAGAGGGTGGTGTTTCCTAAATCGATTTCCACTTTCCCTTCATGCAAGTTCTGGTACACTTCTTCTACATTCAACCCTCCTAATCCCTAACACATAGTAATTAGTACAAAGGCGTATAACTCGAATGGGTAGTCAGACGCGTTGTTGAAATAAATAACATGGTGCTTAGTGACAGAAACTACCCTTACTCATTATTATAGAATAACAAGATGCACTCGTGTGAAACTATTACCTTAGTCAGTACAACCTTGAGTTGAACTAAGGTCCTCCATACTTGTGGTGGACTAGATGGAACCTCAATAATTGGGCAGGGGTATGTTACGGTCCTGGGTGATGACCAATATTTCCCCTCTTCAAGGTCCATCCATTCCTTTGGAGTCTAAAAATATGTCTCTCCACTAGAAAATAAAATATGTTGATGATCAGCTGTTTAAGTTAGTGTTGCAATGCATCATGGGTCAACATACAGGTTGTGAATTGCTGTGCCACTTAAGCAGATTAGACTTTCTAGATTCGGTGAACGTGTGAATCAAGCTTAAGGCTTTTTATTAATGTTTATGTTAAAACAAAACCTGAAAAAAAACAACAGAAAATTCTGAAATGTTTCATTTTCATTCATTGATTAACTTCACTTTAATCACTAATTTTCACTGTTTTATAGAGATAATTGCACTATGGACTTAATATTTTACTCGACGATAGTTAATTTACAATACACATGAAAACTGACTTTCCGTTTTGATAATAATAAAAATAATTAAAGGATTAAAATAATTTAATGTACCAAATCTTAAAAAAAAAAAAGTAGGATAGAGGGAAAGGGGTTTGGAAAATCTAACGAGCCCTTACGAAACGAGGGCGGGGGGTTGAAAAACGTGGGGAGAAGCCGTAATTTAAGGATGGTCTCTCGTGGTTGTGCTCCAAGCTGTTGGTTTAATATGTCTGCCTTTGTTTCCTGGCACTTTAGCTCGGTTGTTAGTACGCCTGTCAAGAGATATAAAGGTCCCGGGATCGACCAAGTGAAGGTTCCTTCCCATTTCACAGTGACGGATTAATGTCCAGGGAACTGGTTGTTTTATCTATTCTATAATTAATTTATTTTGTAAGTCGTGGGTCTGTATACTCAATAATATCATCACACCATTATTAACAAGGAACAAAACCCGCTTTGCTGGCCGCATGGTCTAAGGCGCTACTCTCGTGTTAGACTAGACTGCCGAAGACGGGTATACCGGGGTTTGATCCCGGTTGGGTGCACTGAGGGTGATTTTCCTTTCGGCTTACATGCAAATGTGGGTGCACTTCCTATACATTCAACCTTCCTAATCCCTCATACATTAGTAAGTGATACAAAGATGTATAGCCCAAACGGGTAGTAATACGTGGTGCTAAAAAACAAAACTAGTAACAAACATTTCTGTTCCATTTAATAGGATCAAGTTCAAGAATGTACGTTGAAATAACTCGGCGAGAAAAGTACGTTGTTTATTATTTTTTTAAACGGCAGAGAACGTGGAACATTATCAATTCTTAGAAAGACTTGTTCTTATCTAGTTCATTGATTGTGCTGTCATTAAAAAAAATGTTATTTCTAAACACGATAATTATAGAAATACTTAAGTATTAATTAACTTTGTCAAAAATATGGCTATATGTGTTACTATCATATTTTGACTAATATTTTAAAAATAGCATCGCTTCTTACTACCCGTACGGATTATACGCTTATATACTACTACCATCATGGTTTTAGTGATTAGGAAGGTTATATTTAGAGGAAGTGTACCCAAATTTGCGTAGAGAGAGTTGAAAGTAATTTAGAAAAAACCACCCTCAGTACACCCAACCAAGATTTGAACCTTGATCTCCCCGTTATCGGCAGTCTAGTCCACTGTGAGAGTAGCGCTAGACTATGCGACCACCAAACCTTTTTTTTTTATTAAATATTATTTTAGGTTCCTAAAATCAGAGCTCATTTATATAACTCAGCGTTTAAGTCGCGTTTCTAACCTGTGGTGTGTTTAAGGACTTTGACTAAATGTGACCCGCCTCGGTGGCGTAGTTGGCTAACGCGCTAGTTTCGTGTTGAGCTCGACTGCCGAGGACGGGGAGATCGAGGTTCG
>CABFWB010003689.1:0-27912 GCA_902151455.1 Timema bartmani
AAAGTTCAAAATCTTTAACACTCGTTTCCCTAAAATAACATTTTTTGAGTTACGACAGTCTTGTATTCAGGGTGCGATATCAATATATTATCATGTATCATTGACAAAGGGGCTTATCACCAAATTAATCTTAAAATATTTACCATGTGTGATTTTTTTTTCTGTTTCTGACAATTAAAACACTGGTCTTAGAGCTGAGGATATATGGTAAATATTAGGTTCCAGGGTAAAGTTAGTTTTTAAATATAACTAAAAATAAATTAATGTAAAAGATTGCATATAGAAACATTAGATTTTGAATAAATATTTGCAGGGAAGTTTGACTAATCCACATGATCTACAGATGAAATCAGTACAAATTAGATAATCTCTCTTAACTAATTTAATAACTCTGAAACATTTTATAACTTTTATATTTCATGAATCTATTAGGATGTTTATTTATCAATTTATTTTTACAATTTGACATTTTAACTCATATTTAATACTGTTATGTACCGTATTGTATAGCTTAGCGTGCACAAGACCAGATCTGCTATAAGTCTCATGAACACATACCGTTGCAGTGGGAAACAACCAGATGAACAGAGGTAACTCAAAGTATTTGGTGGGAGAAATAAAGATATTCCTCCCCTTACATTGACATAAGTGTTTACCTATTATTTAAAAATAAAAATAGCAGGTGAATTATATATCGAAGAAAAAATTAATTTGATTTATTAAAATAGGAATTATGTGCCACTTACTGCTAGACCTTCCTAATAATATGCACGAGTCAGTCGCCAGTCAAACTGGGCTTCTTTTTCTTTTTAACGGTGAGCACGAATTTTTTATGTTAAGAATTCATCAGTAAGCAGTGTATTGCTTTATTGTATAGTTGAGTTATTAATTAGTTGTTCCAACAAAGAGAGGTAAGTAGGAAAGAATGGCTTCTTCCGAAAATCTCTTATAATATAATAAGGTAGTCTTCTGACATAAATAAGATAAAACTTATGCTAATATATGGCTATGGATGGATAAATAGATAGGCAAAAAATCTTTTTTTGTATACTAAAACTATATAAATAAGATTTTGTAACTGTGTTATTTAGGTTTCCAGCTTCTAACAATACTTGGGTTAAAAATTTGTATTTATATTAGTGAGTAAACAGAATAGTTTGAACTTAAACTGTTTTAACCCTTATTTGCTCAGCGCACGACTCTTAATATCTTATGACCTCCAGGTATTTAATGTTAGATGGAATCTCTGCGTTTACCTTGTTGCTAGGATACTGTGACTCAGGACAACAATATATTTTATCTGGGCTACCGGAAAACACTAACATTTATGACAAGCCTATACTATAATACATTTAATTAAAAAATAAACACGTCATGAGGTTTTAGGAAAACATATATTAGGTAACTCAATATTAAAATAATAAAATATATTTTATCCTTGTTGCAGCTCATTTATGTAGTTTGTTTTGTTGCGTGATGATAGCTAACCTTCTAATGGTGCAAACCTATAATTAACAATCTTAAGATTACAAATAAATATTTAAAAATTGTAAAACAAATATATAATAGTGAGATAGTAGTGTTTCATTTGAAATAAAATTTAATAAGTAACATATCATAAAATATAATATAATGCTTAAAATAAAAAAAAAAAAATGTTTATCTTCCCAAGACAAAATGTATCATTAGTTAGTGGATTTAACTGAACATTTTAATGACATTTTAATGCAGATGGTATTGTAAAAAATGTTTCATATTATTAAAATGGAGGAAAATAGTTACAATCATATTAGGAAAATTTAGATATTTCTTGTATGGTTGATTTGAAAAGTATCTAATGAAGGATGGTTGGTATGTTGGTGTAATATAACATATATATATATATATATAAAGCTGGACATGTTTCACCCATTGAAAATTTACTGTAGATTCTTGTAGAATAATTAGGTATTTGGAAACATACTCTTTTAATATTATATATCCTTGATATTTCTGATCACAAAAATTCCCTGTGAATAACAAAACACTGGACTCTCTTTTGATAGTATAATTTGCCTCGTGGGCCACATTTGGATGATATATCTTGAAAGCTTTATTTAGCAAAATGTAAAGTTTCATGTTAGGGCTATTCAATACGGACGCTGAAAGCGCGGCAGTCTTGACGCTGCGTAAATGGCAGTTGAATGAGTCAATGTGCAGCGCATGTTCTAATCTTTACTAGCGTTTTAAACGTCCAGTGTGTTGGCATTATCCGGGCGTTTTTGCTTTCAACCTAACTGGATGCGTTGAAAAGGCTGACGTTGGCAGCACTGGTCAAACTATACAGAGAGTTTAAGCTCCGGCTACACGGAGCCGCACCGCACCGCATTTTCCCAGTGGAATGCTATCCATGTTTTTAAATGCAAGTGGCTAACCGGTCCGCACCGCACCGCACCGCACTGCATTTTTCCGGTGGAATGCTATCTATGTTTTTAAATACAAGTGGCTACACGGAGCCGCACCGCACCGGCGCGGACGAGTCGTCGAGAGTGCATTGATCCGCACTCATGAGAGATTGGATCAAACAAGTTTTAAATAAAAGTTATAAAGCTTTATAAATTAACTAAGAATATTTCCAAAAACATGTCGTGGATTGTGGTGTGATCGTGAGACGCTGAAAAAATGTAGCAGTTTTGTGTCTGGTTGAGCAGATTATATTCAAGAACGTTTACGGCTTAGCATGAAGCCTTTACTTTATTTATTTTTACTATTGAAGATCATTGTGAATACATAATAAATAATAGAGAACTGTATTACTTACTATGATTTCACAATACCATCGTACTCGGCGGGTGGGAGGTGCATTGTTTACCATAACAGTGTTTCACTGGCAACGTCTTCTCTTAAGAGTCACCCATTGCATCATTGCTTTCTTCTTCACCAACTTTGGCTGTCTTTTTCCTGTTGCTAGAAACTTCCCCCTCAAATTCGCCATACATACCGGTAAAACGTTACGTTACGATGATATTCATAATCAGGCTCACAGATGGATTTGCCATTACAAAATATCAAACACTCTAGGGCAGGTGGTAAAGTAGTTGGTACTGGTGAAAGGTATCTTTATTTATCCACCCTTTCCCATTTAGCTGGGGAAAAGAGACACCAATCCATGCCTGAATCTGGTGGAAAGCTCGCAAGCTGTGCTGTCTTGCAGCAGCTGATGTTGGTGGCATAACTGATCTAGATCAAACTCAGTGCTTATTGGCTGCTTTGCAATCGTGCTAATGTAAAGTCTGTATCGTATTTTTTCCAGGCCATCGACACCAAATACAAACAAGACTACTAGAGATCATAATTGGGAGTTTAGTAGAATTATTCAGGAATAATAAATATGTATTCAAACCTAAATTTGATAGAGGTGAGTGTTTGAATGACTCAAGTTGAGCTCTATATCTTTGATTACTGTGATATTTCATCACTTTCGTGGTAAAGTAACATTATCAGTGAGAACACATAAACTTTATACCAGGAGAACCTGCATTTCATCAGTAAATCGATTTAGTTGGGGACCACACTATGTGTCGGTTGAGGTATATTGAGTAGTTTCAAGGAAAACCAAGAAGTATACAAATGCAACGACAGTACGCAAATTTGTAACGACACACGTACTCGGAAGTGACCAAGGTAGAGACCAAAGATATTCAAGTCTCAAACCCTACTACTACACTACGTAAATTGTAACCTCATACATATATTACATTTATAAATCAAAGCCCAAGTGGCATGTAACATTTTTTTAAATAATATTATCCATATTAGCGAGAGAAAGAAAGCTTACCAATTGATTTTTAAACAGGAAGAACAAATGCCTGTATCGATCATATGGGTGGCCATCGGATGATGGTATTAGAAGAATATTTACTGTTCATACTGAGAGGTAACAAACACACATAATATAATATCAAGGCCAAAGTCTTAAATTCATAGCCTAAAAAAATTATTTCAAATTGATCACACCAGCTTATCAGAAGCTTTTGAACGAACTTATATGCTGAAATGAATCTGTTAAAAATTTTCACTTGCCTTTTTCTGAACCCATTGTATGGTCATGCGTGGATGTACGAGTAGCCTGACCAGACGTTCTGTCCCAATCAATGTCATCCACTCGTTCTCTGGCAGCTGCATTTGACCAGCCACACTCATCTATTTCAAATGTGCAGTCTCCAATTGTTGCAGCTGCTATCTGAGGAGTTGCTAAACATTTTTAACAATACATCATTTTAGTTAATGAATTTAAAATATCAATTAAGCTAGAAACCAAATAGCTTCATCGTCAGGGTAGGTTTTACAAAATATCTATTGGATTCTGAAATAGGTAGACTTGGGTTTCACTAAGGCCCCATCTTATAATCTACGCCAGAGCGTAACCCAAGGTAAGATTGCCACCTTTAAGGGTAAATGAAGTGTAGCTTACCTTGAACTTTGGCTTGCCTTGAACTTTGATAATATGGCATAACTAATAAGATAGGAAAGGTGCTACCTTCAGGGGTAAATGGAGAGTACTTAGATATATTTGTGTATAAAGATTAAGTCACACAGATTAATTTGTGAAAATCTAATTAAGTCGTTTTTATTTTATTTCTGTATTAATAGCTTAAGTAAATTAATTCAAACAATATTATTACATAGATTAAATAAACGCAATAAAAGATATTCTGTTGACACATACACTAAGAATATATTTTTTTAATAATTTTTATGTTCAAGATTTTGTATTCGCCAACTTACCGAGTAATGGAGATTTAATACAATTATGGGGTTCGCAAAACTAAATAATTGTTTAAAGATGATGGTGACGTATTAACTTAATATTCGCTATGATAAAACTTATAAATTGTGGTAGTGATTAATTAATTGAAAGAAAAATGATGTGGGGACATATTTTCCCAGAAACTAACAAATAACTTTAAGTATATATATATTCCCTAAGAAAGCATTAGTTATATGTATTTAACTTATTTAGAGTTACAATAATTAGGGGCAAATATTGTACACACTAAAATATAATGCCTACTCTTTGAGATAGGAGCTAGTCGCTGTATGTTATTAAATAAGCTATATTTTGGTAAAATATCTACAGTGTTGATACCATAATGAATAAACAAGCTAATTTTCTGCTAATAGAGAAATAATTCACAATAATATATTAAAGATTCGTCCAAATCTATTAAAATACCAACCTTGTTTTAAAGTTAGTTCAAAATAAGAATATGATAGGTTTTGTATCAAAAAGTCTGTTTACTATCTAAAACTGAAAAAAAACTATCATGTAAAATGCGTCCAAATTGACTATTATACCAACCAAATTCATGAATTTAGTGTACTGTTTGTTGTTAAAGCGTTAATAGTGTAAATCCATTTGTAAAAAATCCTTAACTTTGTTAAATGTGAAGATATTTTGACAAACAATACAGTAGTAAAATACACCAAATCTATTTATGAAGATATTATTAGATCGGAGCGTACTTCCAGTTATGAAAGTTATGCAGCACATGCGCGGGTGAGTAAATATGGAATATTGATGAATATGTCATTCAGTGAGGAGAACAAAAAATCTGTTATTCTGTCATTCTTTCTTCAAAGCACAGCACTCACAGATACAAAGAAAAAATGTCCAGTTAGGGCCTACGTAAATTATGAAGGGTAGCAATGTTTTAATAAAGTATTGGAAAATATACAAAAATGTCAAATTATTTGGTTTGCTGTACATGTTTATATGGCCAATTGATATCTATTTTTAACTCATAGATTTCACTGCTAGTGGTGTGCTTTTTCCACCCATTCTTGCCATTCTCTAGCTCATAAATAAACATAGTTATTTTAAAGAAGTAATCATACCATATTATATACCACTCACTGATGCATCTAATGAAAGCAATATAAACAAAAATAAGTTAAACCCTTTAGTTGGATGAAAATGTGAAAATATTTGTCCATGAGCCAAACCCCAAAACAGGTCTAATTGTTACCACATGGGGTGCAAAATGCTGACTATTTTTTTCTTCTACATTTTTATATGTAGCTCAAGAATATCTGTGATAACAATGTCTGAGGCGTAACTTTATATAAAAAAAATGTTATTTGTTGAAAAACGTGCTTGTTTTTGCATATAAAAATAGATTTCCCTTTATATATTTGTAAAACGTATTCTAATCAAAAAATGTTTGGAATAATAAGTGTTGACATTTACAATTTATATAAAAAGGTATATCGTATTTTTCTTGTATGTCCAACCGCTAAGCCATTATATTCATTGTAATATTTCATTACGCGTTGTGAGTAGTTACCGCCAGCAGCGGTTTTACTCATAACAAGTAAGTTGTCAATCTTATTGCACATTTTTCCGTCAATAAGCTTTTCACCAAAATTTAGATGCACAATATTACTGTCTTTAATACAAGATATGGTTATCAATTTAATAAAAGGTAAAAAAACATAATATTTTATATGAGATGCAACATGTTTAAACATTTGTATGTATTACGGGCAAAACCAACTTCGTTAGTGACTAGAGCATACATTATTTAAAACAATTAAACATACTTCCGATTGTGATATACATTAATAATATTTTAGGGATAGTGACTAGGAACAGTTGCCAGCATTTATTTCTTCCACCCACTACCTCTGTCGTCCTGCTGANCACCCACTACCTCTGTCGTCCTGCTGAACCTCTTGTGCATTGTCTGGAATATGTTAATATGCTAGCAAATTAAATGCGGGACCATGATGAGTGTTAAATATTTATTTGTGTTATTACAACTAAAGATGATGTAGTATTTCGTTTGTCTTTCTGTGTAGTCTACATAGACCTACGAACATCACGATGGTAGGTTTTGTGATTATTTAGCATTTTATTATTTTGTTATAGTAGGCTATGTTTTTCTTTTATTATACTCTGTTTAGGACATTTAGGATGCACAAGATGATTTACTTAAAGCTCATTTTCTTGGAAAGAACTTCTACAAAAAGATTAAAACTACAGGTATGAGATTCCATGACAGACAAACTGAATCAAATCTTAAAATATTTAAAGACCTATTTAAAATCAAGAAGGCGAAACAAAGCACAGGGATTGAAATACTGTTAAGAGCTGATCGCTACCGGTTGGTAGTATGTTATTACTGGCACAAATTATAAAACTGGGCATGGAAGAGTTTCTGAGCTATCCACTTGACCCATCTTCCCTGGTCCCTTGCTACGGGTGATGACCTATTAAGAAAAAAACAACAAAGCACATTTTGGAAGTAAAATGGAAAAGAATGTTCATCTAGCAGCGATAGGCATCTTTGATTACGGTATGACCCTTGCACATAAAATTAAAGTTGATCACATGAAGTTTGATGATATAGCTGACTTAGCTCTTAATCGAATACTATTTGAAGGGTCCGACAGCACACGCGTATATATTGTTTTTGATGAGTACCGAGACATATCTATAAAAGAAACTGAAAGATTAATCAGAGGTCAAACAACTGCACTTCAGTACCAAACATTTCAGCAGTTTTCTCAAGAACTTTGGAAACAAAAATTAGCTTATCAAGTTTTTTGTAAGATACTGGAGTCAGAAATCAGTAAGTAAGCATACAAGCTACAGCAATAATTGATTGAAGTTGACAGAAATAATTTTTCAAGAAATGGGAGAGTTGAACTCGTTTCAAGAAGAAGCTGATTAGAAGTGTGTAGCCCGGTTCCAATCAAGATTTTTAGACATAAATTAAAAAAACAAATGCTTTGTGTCAAGATGTAACTCCTTACTTGGTTTGCATGCCTTAACTGGGTGTTATACAGTTAGTGCCTTTGTTGGGAATGGCAAAATCAAAGCACTGAAAATAATGAGCGAAAATAAGGAATACAGACGAATATTTTAACAAATATGAAGTGAATTAACAGTTTCAGATGAAATGTTGAACAAATTGCTCTAGTTTGTGTAATTTATGGTGACAAGAATGAAGCGAAGCCAATAAACCAGTTGAGAATTTCAATCTTTTGTTCAAAGAAAAGTGAAGTTGAATCTCATCAGCTACCCCCATGTGAAGGTTGTCTCTGGAATACGCTCAACCAGCCAATTACCAAGATGCCGTTTGTAAAAACTGCTTAAAAACCTGTGAGATTCCAAGCCCCATAGGAAAGGGTTGGGTTATCCAAAAGAATGGCGAAGAAGATCGAATTGAGATTGACTAGATGCAAGGACTCTCAACTGCACAATCTGTAAGAAAATTTGCAAGGAAGACACATGTCCATGCATAGCAGTTGGCCGGAAATGCACACATTTTTGTAAGTTAACAACTTGCACTAACCAACCAAGTTAAGATGAATATGATTTCAATATAAAGAGTGATTCGAAATTATATACAATAAAGTAGTGCAGTGGAATCAACACTGAAATATAAACTAAAATCTCATAACAACATATTGCTGGGACCACTTCGTTATCGATATTTGGCAACATTGCGGGGTAGTATTGAATATGCTTCATTTGGCATGCCGGAGATATGGTTTTGCACACTCAGTAGCTTGCTTTGGTTGAAAATGGTGAGTAATATGGGGGACCAATGCACAAACGAGGAACTGATTGATATGATTATGATTTATGGTGAAGAACAACATAATTCTCTGCCACTGCTAGTACGTATGTTGCACGTTTTCATGTCTGGTGTTACCCAAATCCAATTACATTTGAGGCACTGAATCGTCGCATGAGGGAAACTGGTGGCTTTGCACCTGTGATGGTCAACGCTGGTAGACCACCACGTTGCAGGACCATTTTGGCGGACGAGGCAATTCTGCATTCTGTGGAACGCTACGTGGAGCATATGAAATGACTACACGATTACGAGGTGAAAATTACTGACACTTTCTGCAGACCGCTCTCCCTCAACTGCTGGAGGACGTTCCACTTGGAACGTGGCTGAACATGTCGCTAATTCAGAATGGAGCCCCTGCACAGTGCTCAGTCCACTAAAACTCAGCAGGGAGACGCCATTTGGACGAATACTATCCAAGGTGATGATGGATTGGAAACAACGGGCCTGTTTCATGTCTGGCTTGATCTCCTGATCTCATACCTTGTGACTTCTGGATGTGGGGCCACGTGAAGGGAATTGTATACTCCCAATGGCACAACATGAGAGAACATCTGTGGAATGCAATTTGTGGCTGTTTGGAATATGCTTGGGATGTGCCACACATCTTACAATGATTACGACAGTCATGATGCAGGAGGAGTGAACTGTGTTGTGAATGAAATGGTGGACGCTTCGAACATTTCCTATGAACGTGTAATGTTCAACTACTCAGGTCAATAAAAACTTTACGACATAACGGAAGTTTTTGTTTGACCTGTCCCTATCAGTTTCTCTATAAATAAGCTATCTTGGCAATCTTTTGTCATGGAACTTTTAGTTTATTTTTACTTTCTCTTTATCTTACAGGTAGAGAAAGTATGGTGATTGTCAAAAAAATCGAACTCGAGATTTTGATGAATCTTGACGTTTCATGACTCCTTGAATCTGAAAAAGTGGTTTTTGAATTTCCGTCTGTCTGTCTGTCTGTCTGTCTGTACCTCCAACTAGAGCCTAAACTATTTTACCGATTGAGCTAAAACTTGATATCTAGGGTTTTCATAGGGTTGCCCCGAGGGATTTTTGGAATTGAATATCTACCCCTAAAATTAAGGGTAGTTTACTGAAGGGAAAAAAGAGAAAAAGTCGATTTTCTCAAAATCGGCTCTACCGATTTTGATTAAATTTCATTTATAAACATTAATAAATATTCCAAACAAAATGGCTACCCTCAATATTTCGGCAAAATGGCTTTAAGGGCTCCGGTCTGATGCGTCAATTAACATTTTTTATAATAGCTCCGAAACTATTTGAGATATGAAATTACTTAGCATTACAAATATGTATATATATTTATAATACAGATATTTTATCCGAAACATATTTTTATAAAATCAATAACTTTCAATCTATACGCAATTATATGAATTTTTTTAACTTTTTGGACATTAAAGTTTAAGTATTGCGACCGTAAAAAAAAACTAACCTGAAATGTTGATGGATGTCGACGTCTCATGACCCCCCGAACCCTAAAAAATAGTCTTTGCAATGCCGTCTGTCTGTGTGTCTATAAAAACTTAAAATTAAGGGTAGTTTACTGAAGGGCGAAAAGAGAAAAATTTGGTTTTCTCAAAATCTGCTCAAAC
This sequence comes from Timema bartmani, assembly GCA_902151455.1. Lineage (NCBI taxonomy): Eukaryota > Metazoa > Arthropoda > Insecta > Phasmatodea > Timematidae > Timema > Timema bartmani. The sequence continues at coordinate 10,250 of CABFWB010003689.1, forward strand.
GATTTTGATTAAAATTCGTATCTAGGCGTTGATTAAGATTATAAATAAACTGGCTATTTTCATTTTCCTATGAAAATGATTTTTAGGGTACTTTACAGAACCTAGAGCAGAAAGACGGCATAGTTATTGTGTACCATAATGTCCGATCTCTGCACAAAAATATGGCAAACATCCTTGCAGATGACTGGTATTCACGCTGTGACATATTGATAATGTCTGAAACTGAAACAATCCCACAAGACTTTCTCCAAATTCCAAATTTTAAGATATTTTTCAGATCTGATAGTGTTAGTGTCCGACGCCCAAGAGGATTATTATGTTTGGCAAAGAAAGACATGAAAATTCAAACATGTAAGCACATTTCAATAGAAAACTCTGTTTTCGGAATAGATATGATAGGTTTCGAAATTGGGAATGTCACTATCATCACAGGGTACAAATCATATAGTATACCTAATATTGAGTTTGTCACTGCTATTAACAAATTAATTCCTTCTGATAAATCTGATGTAATACTATTAGGAGATTTTAACTATAATATTATTGGACATAAAGACTATTTTTTCTTGGAATTAATGAGCAAATATAGTTTTAAACCCATTCTGAAGTCTGACGAGTCTACGACAAACAACAATACGCAGATAAATGTCATTTTCAGTAATATGACGATAACCAGATTTGGAGTGTACGAAAGTTGTTTTTCAGACCATAAACCAATTTACTGCGAATTTATAAATTAGTTTCCCGACACTCCGATTTCTTTATTATCTGTAAATGCATAAATCTTTATTGTTTATATTATTAAAATTAAAGGTCAAATCTTCTGTCCTGTTTTCAAGTGTTATTACTTCCTACTAATTTGATTTTACCTTTACACAAACAACAACAAATAGTCAAAAACCTGTATTCACTATAGCTAATATTGCACTTTCACATTCTTTCATTAGTTATTGGTTCCTTAGATTTCTTTCTACTTCCCTCCATTCATCTCTAGTAATATAATTTTCATAAATTGGAACATGTAAAGCATATCCGAGTTTCCAAGCTGTCAGCAAATGGTTCAAATACCATTTTATTAAGGTCTTTAAAACATTAAACTGTTTGAAATGCTCTTAGGTGGACAAAGATACGCCTCTTTTCTCATTGATTCTATATCATTGTATATTATTTTATGCGTGTTCTTATGTGGAGTGGTGATGGTACAATGTACATTATTCCATTCAGAAATCTTACGAGTTTATAGAAAGAGAGAGAAAGTCTCTGCGGTGCGCCGTACCATTTATTTAGTGTAGGATTCCACTGAAACATTTTGTTGTATCCTGTAGTTGTTTTTACTGACAATGAAGAATCTGACACCGATATGTGGTGAACAGAACAATTGTAGCCTACAACAAATTTTTTTTAAATCAGGAAAATTTTGTTTTCTACAGAAATAATGTGATTTTAAAAACATTTGTCACACTTTTTAGCATTTGTAATCTGTTTTCCAACACTGTATGTCACTAAATGTAAAATATCATACGTAGTAGCAAAGTTGAATATAAAACAATAACCCATATAAAAATAAGCTAACAAATACATTTTAATTGAGATGTTGAGCTTTTAATTCGACCTAAAAGGCCTAACACGCTACAGGCGGTAACTAATCCCGGCGCGCAGTGGAAGAATGCAATGAATATAATGGCTTAGTGGTAAGACATACAAGAAAAGTAGAATATACACTTTTTGTAGGCCTATATATTATAAATGTGAACACCTTTTATTCTAAACATTTTTTGATTAGGGTACTTTTTATAAATATATATATCTACATTTCAAAAAAGCATTTTTCAACAAAAAGCATTTTTATTTTTCATATGAATCTACTTCTTAGACATTGCTGTAATATATTCTTGATATACACATAAAACCTAACAAGAAAAACACAAGTCGGAATTTGCCACCCCAGGTGGTACCAAAAGGTTAGTTGGCTCATGGACTTAAAGAAATGTCAACAATTTAGCACAGCCGTTAGCGCATGTGCCTACTGAACTATGGGTTCCAGGTGACAATCCTGGCATGGTGGAAAGTTATTTATTGGGAAATTGTCGGCTGACTTATGTGTAAGTTCTAGAAACGAGTTAGTTTGTCGGTTGTGTACGGATATAATCATAATAAGTGTGTCCAGAAAGTGTACGTTAAATATATTAAAATAAAAGTGTTGATGGGTGTGGTTTTATATATTATTCCTGGCGATTGAGTATTCCATGTCTCTTTACTAACTACTATTGCAGATACCCTTAACAACCATCCTTGCCCTTCCATTCTTCACTATATTAATGATTTAAATTAGTGTAAGTTGATGACACCTTAAACATTTGCGGTAAGCTCAGCCTTGCTCAGAACCAATGAATCACCTTACTGATAACTAGGGAGTGGATTTTGCCTTTTGGACTTTACTTTTCCTCGATTTTAAATATAAATAGTTGAGATATATACTAATTTTATAGAGCCCATAATCGCCTATTCTGTTTGTTTTTGCATATGTAAGCTTCACGCGCCCATTTCGGCTTTATTATCGCTCTCCCTTTATTTTTCCTGGGGTATACATTTTCTTCTTCGTGCTATTACAGAAGTAAAGTTTAACTTCTTCGGAAATGATAAATTTGAAATATTTCCCCTATACACCGAGTGAAGTAGAACTAAGCTTTTTAAACCTTAAACCCATTCTGACAGTAGATCCCATTTCACCACCCAAAATCTAAAAAAGTACCTATCTAGTGATTACAATGTGAATTGCTTGTGAGCCCGATTTGGTGACCGCATGCTCTAAGGAGTATCTCTCGAAATAGATTAGACTGCCGATGACGGGGAGATGGAGGTTTTAATCCCTGTCGAATGTATTGTGGGTAATTTTTCCCTAAAAATTGTCCACTCTTTCTCTACACAAATGCAAGCTATGCTAAAAACCAATGGTACGACACAATCGCACAAACTTTCTCATATTGTGTATTATAGCTTCAAAGATAATTTTAAAACATAGGTTTTAAGTAAACTACTCATAAATATGTATTACTCATAAAAAAAACACATCATCTTGTTAATCACAATAAACTCTATTCATACAAATTTTTTAAACCAAATTGTTCAAATATATTTAGCAAAATTCAAATTTACAAAAATAAATAATTTGTAAATTACCCTAAAGTGATTTGTTATTTGTAAAAACAAAAACGTATTGTTATTTTTCACTAAAAACTATTCCAAGTTTATCATTTTGAATTCAATCATCAAGATCAATTTAAAAAAAGAATCAAATTTTCTATAATTCCTCGTAATTAAACTACTCTTAAATTAATTTATTTTAGATAAATAAAGATACATTATTGTTTATTGATAGCGTAAGATAGTCCTCCGATATCAATTTTGAACCAAATCGTTAAATCTATTTACAAATTCAATAATAATATTTGTAGATCGATCTCTGATGAGTTTAAGGCTGATACACACAGAATCCTGCGCTAAGCTAAGCTATGCTGTGCTGTGCTGTCCTCTGCTAAGACTTTGTCAATTTAGTTTCACACTCATTGCTAAGCTAAGCTAGGCTAAGCTAAGCAATGGTCCCTCCTTTCACTCCAGAATTCAGTGTTGTTTCTTTCTGATCTACTCCAGTGAAATTTAGTTATGATGGCATTCTCCAAAATGTCTTGTTTAAGTTGAATTGATTGTACTGAGTAAAAAAAGATGCTGCTGTTAGCAGCTGTTTTGGAAGATGAAGAAAATTTAAGAGGTTGAGGTTTGACTTGTTAAATTAACGCTTCCACTTTAATATAAAAACATTTATTAAACATGAAACCTAAATATAAAATTACTTAAATACACGTGAAACCAACTGAAAACAAAACTTCAACACTTATTTAGTTATTTTCACCAAACCAGCACTGCGTCTGTTCAACACGGAGCCCAAGTTGCGTTATGCGCATGCGCAACGTAAGATGGCTCAAGATGGGAGATGGAAAAATTGCTCGGCCAGCAATCGGAAAAAACATAGCGTGGCGTAGCAAGGCATAGCTTAGCTTAGCTTTCTGTGTGAACCAACACATTTAAATACATGGTCCGCTATTTTTCTAAAAAGATTAGCAGAGCTTAGCTTAGCGTTCTGTGTGAATCGGCCTTAAAGAGTAAATAATTGGTGCACCAAACAATTGCTAGCTTTCTTCAAATAATTCCCATTTCCAAATGTCATAGCCCCAAATTGTGTCTTTCTACAACGTTTATAAACATAATAAACGTAGCGAAATGTACGTTGTTTCTTAAAAAAAATAGTCTGTGGGCCGCATAGAATCATGAATTCTACTTGCCTTGGACCATACGACCCATGAAGAGGGAGAAATATTTATTAAATTGAAACTGAATGTGATTTTATTAATTTATACTGATGGGTGCCGGAATTACTTAGTAAATTAAACCAATTAAAATAATTACGCCCATAAAAATGTTTTGTTTCCGCATCAGTTGTCATATGGTATTACGCATCACTCTCGTATTGAGCTGAATTACCGGTGACGGGGTGATTGATGTTTGAATCCCGGGCTAGTGTACTTAAAATGTTTCCAACTCTCCCCACACGCAAATGCGAGCATATTTACTCTAGAATTTGATCTTCCTTATCCCCATTATATTAGCGTTATTAATGTATGTTTATAAACCTAACAGCTACAAAAACGCGGTGAAAAAGATTTGAAATCATAAAAATAGCAGCCTCTGTCAATAATTAATGTTCCCTCTGATCTAGTTTGATTTGTTAGTGATAGGATTTGGAGCTCAAGCCACGACCTGGTGTGGTGAAGTTTTTTTTTTTTTACCTAAATGGAGTCCCTTTCTACCATACACACAAATGGGGCCTCATTTATTATACATTATAAAGCTTCATCCCCTCCCCATGATTGTATTTAAATACGGACAGACTGAACGGGTTGTCAGATGCCGTTTTAATATAAATAAGAAACAAAAAGTCTTTCAAAAATATATTGATGACAGAGCCAGTGAACTAATAATTTAAGGTATATGAAAAGGGTTTTAACTAACAAAATACTTTATTATTATTATTATTATTATTATTATTATTATTATTATATTATTATTATTATTATTTATTATTATTATTATTATTATTATTATTATTATTATATTATTATTATTATTATTGGCTATCTATAATCCCAATACTCTTTTAGTAGTGTCTATATTATTTTCTTGTGTGGTAAACATGTTGAAAGAGCTGTGTTATCAAATTTTCTTCTAATAGCTCCATTGTTGATCGTTTTAACGGCTTGCGCTATAAGCCAACGTAAACTTAAGTAAACGTTTTTGTATCGCTCTAATCTGGTTCTCTTTCCAAGATCACCCTCTATCCCTATCAACACCAGAGCCCATAATTCCTTCTTTTACTCCTTGATTCACACTAGAACACAGTTCGGGATATTTTCTTCAAGCAGCAGAGCGATATACTACAAAAATAATAATCTTAAAATAATATTTATTTCGTATTTACCACTGCGACCATGGTCAATTTTAGTGGAAACGTCTTAATTAGCCTATTTTGAAGGGACCAAGATTTATTTGGATGTTGTCTCCTTCTGAATCACGATTTAATTTAAATAAATGCCGTAAATGATCTATTTAGGTGCCTACACAATAAAATAAATCAAATTATACGGTAATCACCATATCCTGACCCTCTTCATAAACGCAAAATAATAGTGTAGAATTTTTTTTCTGTTCCGTAAACATGATTTTCCTACAAGTAGGCAAAGTGTACTGTACCACATTTGGGCGCAATGGCTGCACAAGTCTAATATTGCTAATATTTTCATATTATGTTATTGTTAAAAAAATACCTACTTGGACAGCTACCAAACGTCAAGGAAATATCATCCAAGGCAATATCTCCCAAATTATTCTTGCCGACTTGTCCAAGCATGACAATCTGAAATACACAAAGAAAAAAATAATATTTTTTACCCCGAGATTTGAAATTACATAAAATTACATTTGAAAAACTTAAGGCCTACTGATTAAAGTAAGAATACATTTTTAAAACTTCTTAAGCTATAGTAATTATTATCACAATAATGTAAAAAAATACTCAATATAAGGGATGGACAAATGGCGAGAGTGCTTTAGTGATAATAACAATAATTTGAATAGTAATGATCAGAGCCCGAATTTTGATTACCTAAAATGATCAAAAAATGACATATAAAATGACTTATTTTCAAAAAAATAACTTAAAAATATGAACAAAAACCCGTAATAAATTCACATGACTAAATTAAACACACATTTTACAAATGTAGAATGCAATGAAAACCCTTTAACAACTAAACTCTTATATTCTGCTATATATTATATTAATTTACGAATACCTGCTTCAGAAGTAATATTTACCCTCTCCCAACCCAACCCTCTCCACCCTAGTTGCAGTCTCACCAGAAATGTGTATTTTACAACCAGACAAGCAAAGAGGATACAAAGTTTTTTTACTACATTATCGTCTCATTTCAATAACTGTGCTTTGAAAACATTTTTATGTTTGAGCATCCATGCATTTATAAAATATCGATATTATTTAAAAATATACTTACTCAACATTAATGGCTTAAAATGACTAAAAAATGAATCTAAAGTCCTTTAAAATGCCTTAAAGTGACACAAAAATGAGGCAATCCAAGAAAATATGGCCTTACATTCCATAATGAAAAAAATTACAAAAAAAAAAGACCTATAAAATATACATTTCTATAACAAGGGGATAGTGAGCAGAGCTCCTATAACTATGAGCAGTGTATGTGACGAATCAGAAAAGATATGATATGTCATTAAAATACGGGCCATGGTAATGATGTTAATAACTAAATAAGATAATAGTAGTAATGTAATTGCAAGCTTTAAGGCCGATTCACACAGAACGCTTAGCTAAGCTAAGCTAAGCTAAGATTTGCTCTGATAACTTTTTAGAAAAATAGCGGACCATGTATTTAAATGTGTTGGCTCACACAGAAAGCTAAGCTAAGCTAAGCTAATCTATGCCTTGCTACGCCGCGCTATGTTTTTTCCGATTTCTGGCCGGGCAATTTATTCCATCTCCCATCTTGAGCCATCTTACGTTGTGTATGCGGATAACGTAGCTTGGGCTTCGTGTTGAACAGACGCAGTGCTGGTTTGGTGAAAATAACTAAAGAAGTGTTGAAGTTTTGTTTTCAGTTTGTTTCGAGTGTATTTAAGTAATACTCTATTTAGGTTTTATATTTAATAAATGTTTTGTATTAAAATGGAAGCGTTAATTGAACAAGTCAAACCTCCACCTCCTAAATTTTCTTCATCTTCCAAAACAGCTGCTAACAGCAGCATTTTTTTTACTCAGTACTATAAGCTGAACTCAAACAAGAAATTTTGGAGAAAGCCATCATAGCTAAACTTCACTGGAGTAGACCAGAAAGAAACAACACTGAACTCTGGAGTGAAATGAGGGACCATTGCTTAGCTTAGCTTAGCTTAGCACCGAGTGTGAAACCAAACTGACCAAGTCTTAGCAGAGGACAGCACAGCACAGCACAGCACAGCACAGCACAGCACAGCATAGCTTAGCATTCTGTGTGTATCGGCTTTAAGTTAGATACTAGGAAAATTTAGAATTTTTTAAAATTTGTTTTTAATCTTGTTTGTGTCATATACATATTTATACATATATATATATATATATATATATATATTGACTAGCAATAATTCAACCTATCTAACCATAAAGATTTTAAGTTACAAACCATGCGCCAGAGTAGTTGTATTCATTATTTGTATTTAAGTATTGGTGTTTGATTTATTTTTTTGTCTCAACGTTTTTACTTTCAAGTCTATCTTCATTTTTACTAATTAGTATATTTATATTTATATATATGTTTATTTCCCATCGTAAATAAAATTTTCTTCGTTTTTCGTCTTTTGATAGATAGTCATCACTAATCATATAATTTTGTTTGTTTTATTTTATGACTTGTGATAATAACTCGTGATTCCTTTTTGTGACCATTCAAAAGTTTTGCATGTTTAACTATCTCAAATTCTTTATAGCAGTCCTTTCCGCCATTAAAATATTGACCAATCTATACATATTTTTTTCTTGAAAATGTCTCTTTAAAGTGAGCAAGGGGTGAACGGAATTTTCTGATATTGCTTGCTGTATTTGTCTTTGTGGGTTTGAGGAATACTTTGTTGTAGATTTCGCTGTGCTTGAAAGAAATTGTAAGTTAAAGATATATTAGTTTTTTTTAGTACCGCGTCTTACTACCTGTTCAAGTTATATGCCTATGTACTAATCACACTAATTGGTTAGGGATTGGGAGGGCTTAATTTATAAGAAATGCAACCTCTGTTTGGCTCCCTAATGATCAAGGCCATAGCCAAGGGATGGGTGCTGGGGGGTTAAAAGCTCGTTCCTCTACCCCCTGACCAACAAAACTGTACCAAATGAAGTATTATTACGGTTTCAAGAAAATGCGAGTTCTTGATTGTTTATTATGTAACAAACAAGTTGGACCCAACATGTTGGGAGCCAAAAAATGTGTAAAAGTAAGCCGCGTTTATCCATGCCAACTTGTTGGGTCAGCATCCTGAACCCTCCTCTAGTTTTAAGTCGGTCTAAACATCTAGCCATGGAGAGCGAACAAACATATTATATCCGTACCAAGTTAGAACGTAGTACTGTACACCTCTGTTGCCCCACTTCCACTTTTTTTTTTTTCAGTTTTAACAATTGCATTGAGCTTCTCAAGGGGATTCCGGGACTGGATCCATGGGACTTTTCATAGAGTCTCTTGAGAAATGTCCAGGAATATCCGAGGAGTAACCGTGGCCACCTGGTCATGGAGCACATCATCCACCAGTGCTGAAGGAGCTCACGGTCGCACTCTGGAACGCCAACGGAGTCGCGGGGAAGAAAGCTGAGCTCAAAAGTTTCCTGGAAAATCATCGTGTCGATGTAATGCTGTTGGGAGAAACCCACTTGGATGAGGTTCTCGTTGGCAGAGTTCATCTGCCATCGGAGAGACCGAGCGGGGGATGTGGGAAGGGGTGGGACGGCGGTCCTGATCCAAAGGGGCTTTGACCATCACGTCATCTCGTTTCCTCCCCTCCAACACGTGGAAGCAACGGCTATCCAACTGGTAACCTCTACCGGCCCAGTACGACTTATTTCCATTTACTTCCCTCCCTTCCGTCGGTTCAACCAGGCCACGAGGGCCGACATGGAGGAGCTGCTTCGTGGTACCACGCCTGTTTTAATCGGTGGTGACTTCAACGCTAAGCATCCTTCATGGGGCTCTAGGATTATGTGCACTCACGGTGGATTGCTCCGCGACGTCATAGACCTACACGGCTTGGTAGCTTCCAGCCTCCCGACCCCTACCCACCTCCCTCTCAATCCTATTGGTTTCCCGGACGTCCTTGACTTCGTTGTCTCCAGAGAGATCAGAAGGCGGTTAGTGCTGAAGTCTCTAGCTGAGCTATATTGGGATCACAATCCCGTTCTTGTGAACCTGGGACGCGCAGTGTCCTTCATAAACCCCTCCCGAAAAACCTGACCTTAAGCGCACTAACTGGGACAGGTTCAAAAATGTGTTGAAAAAGACGTTGGGACCCACTCCTACCTTTCGAACAGCAGCGGAAATCGATCACGGTGTGGAGCTCATAACTTCCACCATCAAGGGGTCGCTCGAAGCTTCAACGCTGAAGCACCGTCCTAAGAGGGCGCCACAGGCTTCTTTGCCCGATTCTATCCCCAGGCACGTCCGGGAGAAAAATCGGCTGAGAAAGGCTCGGCAAATCTCAAGGGACCCGGTAGACAAGGCCATCTGGAGCCGCAAAGTCCATGCGGTTCGTGTGATGGTCCAAGAATACCAGAACAGTGTCTGGGAGGACAATATTGAGAGGCTGTGCGTACAGGACAGGTCCCTGTGGTGCATGACGAGGAACTTGATGCGGGTCCTCGCACCAAGGCCGCCTATTGTGGGTCGTAACGGGGTGGCCATCTCCGACTAGGAAAAGGCCGATGTTTTCGCTGAGCACTTAGAGGCACAATTTGTACCGACCGACGACCCATCAGACCCGGCGCACATTGCGCACGTGGCTCAGGTCATCGGTGTGGTCTCGTACAGACCCTTGGATGAACCTGAGCCCACGGAGGCGACAGAAATGTCGCGGGCGTTAGCCGTTCTAAGACTTAACAAGGCCCCCGGACGTGACAGTATCAATAACGCGGTCCTCAGAAAGCTGCCCTTGGAGGCGATTAACTTCCTAGTCGAGTTATTCAACGCCGTCTTGTTCCTGAGTCACTTCCCTGAGCTCTGGAAGCACGCCAACGTCCTATGTTTTCATAAACCGGGTAAGGACCCGGCCCTATCTTCGTCTTACCGACCAATCAGCTTGATCGACTGTTTGGGAAAGTTGTTCGAGAGACTTCTACTGACGATACTGACCCGACATGTTCGCGAGGCGGGCATCTTGGTGAGACGAGCAGTTCGACTTTCGGGCGGGACACGCTACGTCTCACCAACTCGTCCGGCTCGTGGAGCAGGTCACGAGGAACTTCCACATCAACATGCTGACTGGTGCTTTCTTTCTCGACGTGGCAAAGGCCTTCAACCGTGTTTGGCACGAAGGGCTCCTTTTCAAACTCCTCTCCTTGAACCTGCCCTTATACCTAGTTAAGATTGTCCAATCTTATCTTTCCCACTGCACCTTCTCCACTACCTTTGGGAACGCCACATCTCAAGTCAGAAACATCCGGGATGGAGTACCGCAGGGTTCCCTTGTGGGCCCAGTGCTCTTCAGTCTCTATGTGAACGACATTCCAAAATCCCCAGACACCAAGTCGGCACTGTATGCGGACGACATGGCTCTAGTAGCGGAATTGTGGTGGTGGAGAGGCGACTCCAGACGCACCTGACGCAGTTGGAGGGGTGGCTGACCACCTGGAGAACAAGTATTAGCGTGAAGAGCACCGCAGTGCTCTACACATGGAAAAGAATGTTCTACAAGCCGGCCCCACTCCGGCTTTTCGGAGAGCAGATCAGATGGGCGGACAGTGTTAAGAACTTGGGACTTACGCTGGACACCAAGCTGACCTGGCAACTACACTGCACCGAGTGACTAAACAAGGCGAGACAAAGGCTGGGAGTCCTAGGCCCACTGCTTAACAGGCGTAGCGCCCTGTCTACTAGGAACGGTCTGACACTTTACAAGCATTTGCTCAGATCGATCCTCGACTATGCGTGTCTCGCTTGGGGCCACCTGGCGGACACGTATATGAGGAGGATGCAGGCGTTCCAGAGCGTGTGTCTGAGGATCATTGTGAACGCACCTTGGTATGCTCGGAATGTGACTCTGCACCGCAACCTGTATATGCCTACCATCAAGGACCACTCCCGAAAGCTGGCGCAGCCTTTCTACTACAGACTTCCCGGTGCCACCAATCCTCTTATCCTGAGACTTGGGGATTGCGTCATCGACCCTGGAGGATGCCATCGACGTCCCAAAGCCCTACTCGAATGAGCGAGATTTTCCAACAGTTGTTTGGGAGGCTCTCACCCAGCCCCCCATAGAGTAGTGTCTCCGCACGTAACTCTAAAAACCCTTATTAAGTTCTTCACAATTTTGTTTTTTCACTAATATTAATAATATGCTTTTCTTTGTTTCAGTAACTACGCGAAATGCGACAACCCATCAGTTTAGTATCCGAAAACCACATAGTGTGACCAATTGTTCGGTACGTGTTGGAATTTTCTCTCGTGCTCCCCTTCAGGGTGAATTAGAGCATCCTATTTTGCGTCTGCGTCTGAGAACTCCTGTTTCTATTGGCTCGCGTGATGGGCACTGTCTCTCAAGTTTGCACGCACCAATTGGAAGCCCTTGTTTCTCCCATTGGACAAGGCCAGGCAGCAGTGGAGGGTATTTAATACGGTGATTCCTCAGTCAGTCAGCCAGTCAGCCTCGGCCAATCAGTGGTGACCCACCCATGTGTGCCACCTATACGAAAGAGCTTATTAAATTGTCTTATGTTACGAAAGAGCAATATTGTTTAACTCCCCTCTCTCTCCACCATCACCCTACCTCTCACTGCGACTCACGTTGCTGGGACTTCCTCATGTTCCACCGCGACTCACGTCGCCAGAACTTCCTTCCGTTCCACCGCGACTAATGTTGCCGGAACGTCCTTCCGTTCCACAGCGACTAACTTTGCTGGAACATCCTTCTGTTCCACCACGACTAACGTTGCCGGAATACTCTCGCCGACCTTTTTCCTACCCCTACCCACACGTGTCTGACCACGATGTCACCATCGTTGTGACATCAACCAGTTACCCCCAAAACCGAAGGGATGGATAACAACGTATATATACCTATTTAGCCTACATATATACCTGTACAATACATATATATGTAGCATGTGTGTGTGTAGTGTTTATCAATGTAGTTGAGTATTTGTAATTCGATACAAAAATACTTACATATAATAAATACATTATATAAACTTTCTTAGTTGTTATTAGTTATTAAATAATAACGCAGATTCATTGATAGTTCTCCCTTATTTGACTAGAATTCAATATAAATTACAGTTTGTTGTAACTTTTTTTGCCACCAGAACAATAAACACTGACCCCAGTGGATCTGTTTGAAACCTTATGCCTTCCTGTAAGACCTGCAAGTTATTATGAAAAAATTTACTAGTTTTATGAAACTATTGATGTATGTGTGACCTTGCTTACCATAAAAGGATTCGGAGATGAAACGGGCACTTCCGCCTGATACCAGGCGTTTCCAGCTTCACCAGCCAGACTCCAAATTTCATGATCGTTTCCATCTCGTGTGTCACTCAATTTTACCGTGAGGCTGCCTATTCCATTTCCGTACATGTGTGTCCAGAAACGCAGACACATTGGAGTGTCCGGCCCTAGAAAATAAATAACCATTAGGTGATCAATTTAATTCTCTTTAAACTATCGGTGTGCGAGATCAAGATGTTTCGTTGGATACAATAACAAGAACAAGATTCAACAATCAATACGAGAGTTTTAGAAACCCTTCCTTTAGGACGAGAACGGGAATAAAAAAGTCATGGTTAGTTATTTCTAAATTTTCTAATTCTATCTTAAAACACAGTGCAATATTTAACTTTTTTTTAATCAATACATAGACCCTAATAGTGGAATTGTAAACAAATATATAAAATTTAGTACTGAATACAAATCGAACACCAACATATGAAATATTAATGGCACCAAAGTAGAAAGAGTATGAAATATACTTATTACCTCTATACTATACATACTTGACTATTGCTTGGTGATCGCAACCAGCAATACATGTTCTTGCTGGCTATAGATTTGATGTTTAGTTTAAGAGTAGTAGATCTATAGAGAGTGCACAGCACTTAAACATCGAGGGTGATTAGTTGAAATCTATTGATTTAAGATATCTTATTTATTTTAAGTGAGATATAAAATAAATTGAGTAACCAAAATATCATAAATAAATATATATTTCATATCAAATAGGCTAATACTAACAAATATAAAAATGTGTTGAGCTACCAAAGGTTTTAGATATTGATTATGGAAGAACAGTTCCTGAAATTTACTCAAAATTTTCAAGATTACAGCATGTCAGTCCAGATAATCAGTTTGGGAATGAGAAATATTTTTTTCCGTGGGAAACCCACACAACTCTGCTTTAAACACGTTGATTTAGTCGTATCTTTGCACCAAATTCACCAGGATATTTGTAAGGTGGCTTACGACGGGAGTTAAGTTGGACCTGGGCGACCAAAGCATTGATAAAGTTCTAATATTTAAATTCCTAATGTTATTTTGAGTTTTACTTTTCAAAACTTCCTTTTTTTTCAGGGGCTTGTTTAAAAAATTAAGTAAGTTAGTAGCCAGCGTTTTGGGACTAAGCTTTACTGAAAACAGTTTATTAGAATTTGAGTGTCTTATAGATGACGGCTATTCACAAAATATTCGTTCAAATAAATTTTGAAAATAAGCATCTTGTAAAGGGAATCGAATATGAACAGTTTGGATTAGTGTCAATGTTCTTCCACAGAGGGATCAATGTTCGTCATGTGCCCAGGGCACAGACAAACTTACACTAGACCCACAGCCTCCAGGTTAAAATGGTTGTGCTCATTGGGAGAGCTTGAGTCCTTCAACACGGGGATCGCTACTTGCAGTCCCTAGTAACAACATCACTATCATCCAGGCATTTTTAAAACAGTTCACTTTAAAGATGGTTTTACTAAAGAGCAGAAAAAAATGCGTTTGATTGTAAATAAAAATTTCACAAAGCTAGGTTCAGGTAGCAGCCCTGTTCCTTCCCTATAAACCAAGCCTCCAAACGAGTCTACTCAAACTGTAAATTACAAGGAAAACGTAGAATACAATGGTCCTTATTCTATTCAAGTGAATGTTTACAAATTATATAGTTGTAAACAATCTTCAAAAACGCTGACTAGTTGCGTGCCTGAAAAGGTTTGTTATTTGAAAGGGGTAAAGGGATATTAAGGAGGAGGGTGATTGCTAGTACCTGAATTTTAATGGGTTCGGACCTACACCCTTGGAAACTTGCTTTACAGCTTGTATCCTTTACAACGAACAATTGTTTCACTTGAGGGTGTTGTTATCACTGAGGACTGCAACTATCACTCCTCAGTACCCAAAGGACTAAACCTGGCTCAAGGAGTGCAGCAAAACTCCCTCAAGGTTGAGTATCAGGTATTTACTTATTTGCGGCCCAATCATACATTACTGATAGTTTAAAGTAGTTTTGGAGATGGACGTGTGAGATCATCAGTTATAGTTCGTTCATGGTAGCTTTGATAATTTCTGACAATTGAAAAGTGTATAAAAGCAGATCCGGATTCATCTATCTCACGAACATGTATTGTCTTAAATAAATCTTACACTCAAGATAGAATATCATGTTTATATTTATAAACGCCCACTTGATTTATTTAAATAAAGTTTTCTTCTACTTTTTCTAGTAGCAAAGTCTTTGATCACATCCTCAAAATTAATTTTCCATAACACGTCTGCTTCAAAACTTAGAAGAGATACAGCATCAAGTCTGCCTTGTTGCTTAATTGTTGTATTGATATTTTGTAAATACTTTAATTGAGAAAATGACCGCTTAGCTGAGTGATTGGTAGTCATTTATGTTAAGAATATGCGGAATCCAAAATCAACATTTGGAAAGGTACACTCAATATTGTCTTCTACAATTATTTTATAAAGTTCTTGATGAGGGAATTTTGTTTTTACAATTTTTGTTGAACTAAATTTATGCCAAAAATAAGAATGAAACTGCTGTAGCTCGGCTGCAAAATTATATTTTAAGTCCTCTGGGTAAGCATTAATCGGATTTTCACAAGACTGAGAATATATATAAGGTGACATTATGAGGCACATCATTTAGTATCGAAAAGCTCTCTGCTATTACTTTAAATACTTCTTTTCTTCCTCTCATCTCAATTTGTAGTGTATCAATAAATGTATAATAGGTATTTATGCGAGATTTGTTTCTGGCATTCAGGTATATTTCTGGTCCATCACCGTCATTGAGTTACATTCTTTCTGATACATTTTTGAGTTAATGATTTAGTGAAGTACACAGTTGATCAGCTAATGATTCATAGAGATATGCACTTGTTTTTAAGTTCACGTCCTCATTCTGTAGAACTTGGTACTAAAAACTATTAGACAGTAAAACCGGGATTAATAAAAATACCGGATGTTGTCACGGTTTTCGTCTTTGTTTGAAGCCATGTTTGTATAATCGGGATTGTTATGAATACCAGCACCGGGAGGTTAGACACTTGTTCCATTGTATCGTACAATATGTTGGGGTTTGTTTATTAAATTAGCCAAACCAACCCTAAATAAAACATATATATTTATCTAAGTATCTTGTAAGTCAAATTGGTACTAAAAATTAAGCTGTTTCATGGAATTTTTTCCTATTTTTCCTATTTTTCCTATTTTTTCCAATTTTTCCCATCTATATTTTTTGTGGAGCCCCTATTTTCCTAATGTCCTAAGTGCTTGCTTAGTTTTCATAGGGGTTAATCCGTCTCTGAAAACTGGTATTTACTCTTCTACTCTCGGTGCTATCTATCAGATATTTCTCTGAAGCACGTATTCTCACAAAAAAGGTTACCACCATAATACTAACGCTTCGAGTGCTGTTGCAACACTGCATTCACAGACCAATCAAATATTAATGGTTTTTTTATTTAGCACCGCGTCTTACTAACCGTTCGGGTTGTACTCTTAAGTACTAATTACGCTAATGGGTTAAGAATTGGGAAAGTTTAATTTAGAGGAAGTGAACCCGCATTTGCGTTGAGATAGATTGGAAAACCATTTAGGGAAAGCCACCCCAGTTCACCCGACCGAGATTTGAACCTCGATCTCCCCGTCCTCGGTAGTCTAACTCAACACACACGTAGCGCGATAGCTAACTACGCCAACGAGGCGGGTCAGATATAAATAAAGTGAGGTTGCTTAACTTTGTAAATATATTTATTGTCGATGCTTTAAATTACACAAAATCTTGTAAAACAATAAATTCTTGTTACACACTGGTACTAGCAATATTTAGAAATTAGTTAATTATATCATTAATTTCAGAATATAATATCTACTACAAATAAATGAGGCAATATACTGGAATACCGATACTATCAGGGTTCAAATCCCTGTTCGGTGTACTAAGAGTGATTTTTTTTCTTCATATTTTTTTCCTCTCCCCCACACAAATGCGGGTAAATTTCCTCAAAATTCTACCTTCCTCATCATTATCACCTTTGCGTAATTATCTCGTATTCGTGTAACCCAAACGGTCAGTGAGATACAGTTCCAAAAAAATAGTGAAAAATTATAGAGTGGGTACAGAAATCAAACCCGGGACTTTTGGATTTACGTGTTTTACCACTGAGTCATCCTGACTCGTCTCGTATCCGGGGGCACTTTTTAATGGTTGTTGTATTGAGTCTAGTCGTGATAACTGGTTTTTAGAATTTCTAAAATAATATCATATGATTTTATTTTAGTGATTCTAAAAATAATTAAAAATATCTCAATTTGTTTTAAATAAAATATTAGGATTCTTTCCTGTTTAAATGGAAAAATAACTTGTGTGAGTAATTTTTAGGAATATGCCTGTATCCACCTGAGAGCTTTCGAAGTAATTTGATCTTGACAAATATTTTGAAGTACACATAACAACCTCTCACTACACCAGTGGGTTTGGTTTTCGATCTTCCCTTGGCCTGCCTTAAAGAACGAGTCATTGTCTACGCCAAAATGACCTGACCAGTGTCAAATCAACATTCTAAAAATGTGTCAATAGCTATATCTCAAGTCGCAAATTCATAATAACAAATTAGAATAAATACATATTTTTTAAAATGATAAGCTTTTGCAAATGGGATGAGCTATTATGGAAGTGAGATTTAAAATTTCATTCTTACAAATAAATCATTTTCAACTATTTTAACAACATATATTTCATTTTGAGGACCTCATTATGTTTGTGTTTTCTCGCCCCCCTCTCCACCCTCTACCCCCCCC
>CABFWB010003689.1:28038-73595 GCA_902151455.1 Timema bartmani
CCCCTCTCCACCCTCTACCCCCCCCTCCTTGCCCCCCTGTATGGTTCATGTTTAAAATTCGAAAAATAGTATTTTTCATGTTTGTTTCTAATATATATATACACGTTAAACTTTCCAAACCGCACATTTTTCGCACTAGAAGTATTCCTTATCTGCGCTTGAAAGAACCTTTTTGAGAATCTAAAATACATACCACTTGGAGTTCATAAGTTTTTTAAAATAACTTTATGTTTTGAGTAAAAAGTATTTTTCTTTGCGTTGAAATCAAAATATATATTATTATGAAAGGTCTGTTAAAAAAAAGATAAATGTTTATTCAAGAATAAACTGCTTTTATAAAAGCTGGCCCCTTATTATATAAATTATTATTTTTTTATTTTTCATCTCAATATATATTTTTTTAATTAACAAACCTAACTATTTTCAGCTAGCCATTTCAAAGATATTTTGACAATAAATAATCTGTTTGAATATATTGCGATACAATAATATGCAAACAATTATCTTAAATAAAACAAATGATCAAATGTTTACACTAAACAATTTAATTGTTTAAATTTTAGGCAACCTTAGTGGGAATATTATTTAGAACAGTATTATAATTTAAAGATACAAGCATAAAATAATTATGTCAGAAGACAACTATAACTTACATAAAAATAGATTTGTGTTTGGTTCGGCCCCTCTAGTAAATGCAGAACAGATAAATAGTTGAGTGTCATTGCTTTATGGTAATTTTAGAGCAAAATATGACAACTAATTATTTCTCTCTACAAAAACTTTTTCCCCCGACTATTATGAACCATGTAAATTATACAAACAGACAGCAAAATTACAGTCAAACAATGAATAATTTAATATCAAGAAATTTTTTAATAGTTTTAAAACTTTAGTGCAAACACAATAATTTAATATTTAATATTAGTAAATTTAAAAATGATACCTGGACATTGGAATATATCCCGAAACCCCTGACTATGATACTTAATACAGCTACATCTGTGATCTAAATATAATTTCCATCTTCTAAACTACACTATTCATGTACACTTTGTTTACCTTGAAAGGTATAAAAGTTTTACTCTGACTAATTACAACATGGCTTTCTCCTCTAAGCTGCAAAAAGTGTAGGTCACTAAGTAAGCTTACCAACCTTCAGTGTAAATTAAGCGTACAACTATCTGTACAAGCGTTTGCTTACATTCAAACTAATTTAAGTTTACTTTTTTACTTTCTCTCGACCCCTCTGAGAAAGGAGTATTGTGATCATCAAAAAATCGAACTCGAAATTTTGATAAATGGAGACGTTTCTTGACCTCCTGAAACCTAAAAAGTTGTTTTCACGATGCCGTCTGTCTGTGTGTCTGTATCTCGACTTTAGAGCTTAAACCATTCCACCACTAAGGATAAAACTTGCTGTATAGGGTTTTCATTAGATATCCACCCTAAAATTAAAGGTACCGGTAGTTTATTGAATATCAAAAAGGCTAAATATTAATTTTATCAAAATCCGCTTTAACGATTTTCATTAAGTCTCGTATATATTGATTTAATATTAAAAAACAAAATGTCACCCCTTATTTTTCCATTAAATAATTTTATGGGTAATTTACACAAGAAAAATTTCCAATTTTGATCATAATATCCGCAACTATTTGAAATACGAAATAACTTATCATATATATAGGGTATATATATATATATATATATATATACACACACACACACACCCTATATATATAATGTAGGTCTTTGAAAATTGAAATGGATTTTAATGCTCTTTGTTACTTTTCTCATTGTTTCTGTAACAGTGAGTATTATTTAATTTATGATATTAAAAAAAAATTGTTTGAATGTTTCTGCAACAATGTATATTATTTAGTTTCACAAATCTCAAGTTTTTAGTAAATGTTTCTATTCTAAGATAAAAGAGATAGCAAGTATGTGTGGTGGACCATAGCCTACAATTTTTATTTAGGTCCAAAGCAAGTGATCTAATTCATTTTCGAAAAGATTGCCATTGATATATATATATTTATATGTATACATGTATATGAATATATATTTATATGTATATATAGTTCTATCCTAGTAAATTTTTTTGGATATTGTCTTCTTCTATATATGACCTCTAATTTGTATGTTTTAACTAACGATTTTTGAGAAATCGGCCTCACTATAATAAAAGTAGCTAAATTATGTATCATGTTTTGAACACAAATAAACATAAATAATGTATTTTTTAGTCTCGGAGTACCCAAATACGTGGATTACAGATACATAATAGGTGTCTAAAAATTGTGTCCAATTTTGTATCAGGTTTGATCAACATTTTTTAATTCGTTTTTAATTTTTTAAGAAATATGTAGGCCTCTACTCTTTTTCTTCAACTAACCCTTTAAGTTTATCTTAAACCATTTATCTTTCTAGTGTGTTGCTGTAAATAGATACCGGGGATGCTAAGTTACTTCACGGAGATAAGTAGTTTGACAACAATGGTCAAGTTCCTCCCCAACATCTCAAGGAAGAGATTATAAGTAGTCTGACAACAATGGTCGAGTTCCTCCCCAACATCTCAAGGAAGAGATTATAAGTAGTCCGACAACAATGGTCAAGTTCCTCCATGACATCTCGAGGAAGGGATTATAAGTAGTCTGACAACAATGGTCAAGTTCCCCCCCAACATCTCAAGGAAGAGATTATAAGTAGTCCGACAACAATGGTAAAGTTCCTCCACGACATCTCAAGGAAGGGATTATAAGTAGTCCGACAACAATGGTCAAGTTCCTCCCCAACATCTCAAGGAAGAGATTATAAGTAGTCCGACAACAATGGTCAAGTTCCTCCACGACATCTCAAGGAAGAGATTATAACTAGTCCAAGTGTAATAGCCTAGTTCCTCCAACTTAATGGGGCAAGGGAGGTCGAGGATAGACTCCCTCCTCCCTACGTTGCATGTTGGTCCACGGGAAAAGGAGAAGCTTCGCTTATAAAATTAAATAAGAACAAAATTCATAAACACATGAAAGTTTGGGAAAAGTTAGGTTAGGTAGGAGACATAATTGTATGTAGAAATAATGGACGGTTTGAAAGCTAGGTTTGTATCATGATACATATTTTTAACATTATTTTCTGATTTGGTCTTCCTATCGTGAACCAAGCATTTATCAACATATGAAAGGTTAGGTTAAGTTTGGTTGGATGATTATATAAATAAATTACTGAAGATTTTAAATTTAGGTTTGTATCATAATAATCTTCTCTCCACCCGCCCCCCCTTTCCCAGTGGAGGAACCCAAACATAGAATTAAGGGACCTATTTCAAATAGGGAACTAAACCATCTCTTGTAGAGGAACTTGGCCGTGCCTATAGAGACTGCCAAGTTCGATAAGTGGAACTAAACACATTGTTACATTTTTAGCACAAAAAAACATAAAAAAACAACAGACCGGAATATTTAATTTCTTAGAACATAAACCTAGACATTTAAATTATTGAGTCTAGCTTACCTTTTCAAACAAAGTGATAATCTTTTATTAAAAATAGTTAATAGTGATTAGTGATTGCAATAATCTAAGGCTGGAAATTATACAGAAATCAAGAGCATTATATATATTAAAAAAGTATATATATTACTGTATTTTATATTTTTTATAACTTTTATTATTCATCTAAAAATCTGTTACTTACCAGTAGCATCAAATTCCATGCTTTGTAGTTTGGCCAAATCCCCCGGCCTCCTGGGGTATGATGAGTCAATGAAGGTATAGCCCCCCTCCATACCACCATGCATGAAGCTGGAACGGTCAGTGGCGGGACCTGTGGATGGATTATGACTTCCCCGACCCTTCAGACAGTTAAACACGAATTACACCAAAAGTAAACGTATGTACCGTACATAACATTAGTAAAGATTCAAATAGGCTTACAAAATAAACCCGGACAAGTGAATCAACCTGGGATATATGGCTTAGCGTGTCAATACTATGCTACTCAGTTAACCAGGTCCTTCATGTGAACAGAATCTTATATTCCTCATTATTTTAAAATATATTCTTGGATGTGTGTATGAGATCATTTGCTTACAAGCAAAACAACTTTCGTGTGAATCCTGTTGTTGAATTGTAACATATTATAGGTGAAAATTGTCTCGTGCTTATTTTATTAATATTATGTTGTCTATTTCAGAGTGCATCACGTGGTTCACCTCACCCCTCTAGCCACCGCCATAGTTCCCCAGTTCACTGATGCAAGGGAAATGCTCTCTAGAGGGGTGAGGGCTATAATACTTGTCTGCTAAGTTCTAAGTGAAAACACTCGTACCCATAAAAAAATGTGGTTGGTGATGTGTGTAATATCATTGTTTGAGGTTTCCTAGTTGTATATAGGTTTATTTTAAAAAAATTGTAATATTAGTTTAAGTGTAGGCCTATATAATATTTTTATTTCAAAAGTTGTTTAAACGTTTTCCAACCTACTATTATTATTCAATCTATATTTTATTATATTTGTCAATCCTTACTCTATTGTCTGACTATTATGTAATGTTCTCATACTTTTTATGACTTAATAAATTACTAATTTATTTACAAGTAACAAACATTCTTAGAATATTTAAATAATATTTATTATATTGTGTTTATTTTAAGTTACTATAAACTCGTGTTACTAAAATATTCCTAGGATCAGACTAAAATCCAAACTTTATCAAATAAGTATAACATTGACGATATTAATTTAAATTTTCACAGTTTTTCTTAAAAAACTAAAACTTATACTTTTCTTTGCAAACCGTTAAAAACGAAGTCTTAATTATTTGTGCACCAATGTTAGAAACACAAAAAATATATTATAGGTTTAACACATTTACCATGAATAAAATCTTTTGAATAGAAAGACAAAAAAATTGCTCCCCGAATTCCATAATTTGAAAAGCTTTAAGTGGCTCACCTTGAATAGACAGTATACCTATATGAGTCACAGAGCCAATAACATTGTGTGTTTTTACTATAACTTATATTAAGACTACAATTTTAGTCCAGCACAGAAGCGTATTAAGGTATAAAAACGGAATATCAAGCTGAAAATTTGTTAACTTACATAACTGACACCATGAAATAATAACCGGTTGAGTCCCAAAAAATCCCAGTTAGACTAGATCCACAGTGGTGGAAAATAGGCTACCATATTGGATTTTTACTTTTTCGAGTCTAATGTCTGAACAAAACATGATAGAAAGATAAAATTTGCATAAAAACACTAATTACATTATTGATGATACTAATACTGTATATTATGTGTCCATGACACATTTTTATCAAACTGTACAGGCTGCTTACTTTTGTGTGGTACCGAGAAGAAGACAAACATTTGGTTAAGAAGCTGTCTTGGGTTATTAGGAGAGATGGGACCAAAAAATGTTTAATAAAGTAATAGTTGTGGAGGGATAAAAACTACATAGAAATCATCCTTGGTACAATTTTATAGTTGGACACGAGAACCAGAAATGGATACAACAATATGGAACAATACCACGCGTGGGAGGCAGCCTTTCGACGGTTCCCAGCACTCGGTTTGGCGCTCAGTGAACACGTGCAAGTATGTACGTATCACTTAAGAGTCAGATATTACAGTTTTGTTTTCTTTAAATTACAATCAGTTTTCCGCTAGTTGTTCGGGTGTTTGGATTGTTACGCGTGTTAATGTATACGTGTGTGTTTTTATGTTGAATACGTTACAATGTAATGTGAATTGTGTGTTATTTGCAAGGGTAAATTCAAAGAGATGAAGAAGAACGTTAAAGTGTTGTGCGCACACGAGCCGATGAGTGGGGACAAATAGTTATTTCAAGAATAAACGCTGTAATAGATCTAGTTGATGCAGAGCCACGTTATCAACGCGATTACTATCCTCTATTTAGTAGGCTTGTATCTGTACTCCCGTGTGCCAGAGGAATGCAAACCAACACTAAAGCACCTGCTGCAGCTAAATCAGAGGGATTCGCAAAATTTTGTGAGTACCTAGAAAACCACGAAGACTGTTAGTATTACTTGGACGATCTATTAGAACAATTAAAAAAGATTTCACAATATAATAAGTGCTACACAGGTAAACGCCTGAAAAAATATTAGAAGATTAATACTGAGATTCTGTTGTTTTTTGTCCCTCAGGTGGAAAACGAGGTTTGGTCATTTGTTTCCATGGTCTTGCTTCTCGTATTTTGAATGACAAGTGGTATGAGGACCATCTCAAAAGCCAAAGGGATGAAAGAAAGAGAATTGTTGAGGCAACCGTAATTATTATCAGAGAGGACATTTACTCACGCTGGTACGATTGTGACATATACCCAAGCACCGAGGTGATGGCTGGGGGAGGATGCAAAACGATACCAGAAAATCTGCATAGCTTTCTTCGTGAAGTGATGAGGCCAAAAAGAGTAAAATAATGTACTCCCAGAAAACGAATTGCAGTTGCCAATTCAAACATTTCTGCAGCACGTGAGGCTGAGAGATTCTCGCCATAGTTGGGATAATACAGCTAGAAAGATATTTATGAAATGGCTAAGGCTGCACTTTCGATTTTAAGGCCCTTCCGGAATCCTGGTTTCATTTAGCAACGGTGTAATAGGGGATTCATATTGAACTGTGACGTGGCTGTGAATATAGGCACTGCCTCAATGAAATCTATCTTCGGAAAGTAATTCACACAGGCCCACCTTCAGCGCAAAAACAAAGTAAAGAATCTGGCAGCCATGAGCAGAACTGTAAAGAAAGATGAATAGAATGCGGTAGTTAATCCCATTCAGCTTTTCCACCGTATTATTTGTGTTGTGAGAATGAAAGAGGAACTAGAGCTATGCTTAAAATATGAAATTTCTCATCATCCCCCCTCCACCAGACTCTTTTCAATGACCTGGATGTTCGAAAATGAACTAAGTCGTCTCTTGCCATTGTGCTCGAGAATAGTTGTCCTTTGAGTGAAAGCTTACCACAAAGTCCTATTAAGTTATATACGGTGGGGATTTGCTTCACAGAGTAGTTTGGCCAAAATTAACTATTTCTCGAAAATGTGTTGCTGCTCAAGTATCTCTAGCTCCCGCTGACCCAGACACCATGATCGTAAAAAGAGACATCAATCTATCACGCGAGATCTTACGATCAGATGTGGTTGGAGAGGACACAGACTAATAGCTCTTTAAGACAAGACCTTAGATGTCAGCCTGCTTGTTCCAGGTTCACAAACGCGCCAAAAGAAAATATTTAGTAGTCAGAACCTTCTGAAGGCTATAAGTGATGTCACAGTAAATATTGCATTTCTTCATGCAATAACGGGATGTGACACAAACTCTTCAATGTTCAGGAAGGGAAAACAGACTGCTTTCAATCTTTTGAAGAAGGTGAGAAAACTCAGAGAAGAATTGCTTATTTTCAACTAAAGGTCATTCTCTGCTGACAATATTGCTTTGGTAGGAGAACATTTTATTATTCGTATGTATGGTGGTAACGTCACTATGGCCTGGACATGACAAGATGCAGACTTTACGCTAGTACAATAGCAAAGCAGCCGATAAGCGCCAAGTTTGGCCCGTCAGTCCTACCACCAATATCCGCTACAGAAAGACAGCACATTCTGCGAGCTTCCCACCAGGTTCATACATGGCTTGGCGTGGCTCTTCCCCCAACTACACGGGGTTGGGAAAATAAAGATGGCTAACTTTCACTAGTACCAACCACATTACCACCTGCCCCAGAGTGTTTGCTTCGACTTATATTTTGTAATTGCAAATCCAACTTTGAAAGTAATAATTATTGTGAACGTCGTCGTAATGGCCGCCTCTGTACCGGTGTGTGTGGCATTGGTGGTAGAGAAGTATGTGGCAACCAAAAAAAGACAACCGAAGCTGGTGAAGAAGGAAGCGAGGATACAATGGAAGAGCCTGAAGAGAGTACCTCAGCAGGACTTCGCCGCCAAAGCACTGCTATGACCAACCCGCCGAGCACGACTTTCTTGTTGAGTCATTCATTGATTAGTAGTACAGTTTTAAATTTGTATGACATTATTCTGTATTTATGACGAGTTTTAGTAACTAAAAATTTAACTTTAAGCTACCTGCTACGCCCTAATCCTTGCTATTTAGAATCTGCTCTACCAGCCTTGACTTAACTGTATTTGTTTTCTTCGCTTCTGACACACTCCCCACACTCCATTACTTTCCTAAAGATAAGTATTTATGCTTAATTTTTAGCGATCTATAACTTTTATATGAAACATTTTTCAATCATATCCCTTATAATAAAAGAAAACAGTTTCGGAAAATAGGTGTTTAGCTTTCCAATAGGTATAGTGTAATATTAGACTAACTGTAACTTGATACTATCACACGAAATGCTCACACCTTCCGATGATAGCTTCACCAACAATATAAAATGCATTTTTATCCAAACTGCGTCTTTCTTGCTCCTTTTATAGAGCCGCTAACACCGAAAAAGCAAAAATTCAAAATGGTGGCCTATTTCATGCTATAGCCGATTTAGCGCAACTGGGATTTTGTGGGACTCAACGGTTTTGTGTTTCATGATATAATTTTTATATGCACAACAATTTTCGGCTTGATATTCTGTTTTTCCCTCATCTTGCCTACTAATGAGTATTTGTACTGGACTATTTTAGTTCAAATAAACTATGTCAAAATTGAGATATTAATTACAATTATCGCTAACTGAACCAAAAATTATTACTAATGTTACTGTTGGGAAATAATAATGCTCACTTTAAATGTATTTATGGAACTTAAAACTCAAGGAATTATTTTAGAAAAATAACTTTTTCTTCATACACACATGAATTAAGCTGAATAACATAATATGAAATGTATTTTTTTAAATTATCTTGTTTAGAGCTTACATCACTATATATTTCAAACTGTTTATATGACGTGAAGCTTAATTTTATTTAATTTTCATCACCGCATCTGACTACCTTTTCAGCTTATAAACAGAGGCTTGGTTAAAATCAATTATATCCACTTACTTTTGGGTGGTTTCAGAATAAAAGTGTCATTTTCTTTATTTCTTGAGATTCTATATTATTTAAATTAAATTTAAGAAAATTTTACTACGCAAAATATATGAGAAAGGACAAGCAAAATAAAGTAAAATGTTCAATTAGAATAAAATATAGAAACTAGAATTTCCTAGTAAAATGTAAATAGATTTCTGAAATGACAGATTTTTAAAATTTGGTTGATAAATTTCATTGGTAGAAACCATTTTATTAATGTGCATTCATAGTTTTTTAAATCCATCTTGAGCTGATGTATAGTCAAATTTAATATAAAAATGAATCTCATCTGTTGAAACGGGTTCCTGAAATTCTACAACTCTCTTATCATTCACCAATATCAAATTTATATAAATTGCAAACAAATTGTGTCATGAACTAATAAGTGCCACAATCTGTTGTATAAAATATATTTCTGCAGATTGTTAGTTTATGTGACTTACTTACTGTATGTCTCGTCATATTAACAGTGTTTTGAACACATGAAATAAAACGTATATTCTAAAACATTGTTTTTCTCAGTATATTAGCTTAAGACGTTCTCTATGTAATTCCCTAATGACCTCATTTTGTCAATGGGCCTCTAAATACTACTTTATGTAATTGAGAGATATTGTTATGGATATATGGGACTATATCCCTTAATGCAGAAGAAAAAAACCCTTGTTTGGGTGCCATTACTATAAGAGAAATGCTCTATATTATTGTCTAGCCTAAGTAAGCAAATAGGAAATATGGCAATATTTGTAATTATTAATCATCGAATATGAAATGTTCAGTTATTTAAAGATAGATTCCCAAGAACCACTTCTCTCTATTTAATATATTTGTGAGAGTAACAATGTTTAACACTTTGTAAAGAATGAGCTAGAATATCATAAACAAATAAATATCCTCTTCCTGCAATGATGTGTGGGCAAAATCTGTTTTTTACTTCAACGCTGATTTTATTTAGGACATGTTTGCCAAAATGTACCCAAAGCGATCAGGTTGTTTTATTTTCTTGTGTAACTTTACGCAATCACCCCTTCTTTTAGAAACAAATTAAAAACACTTACATTGATCAATGTAAAAATATACACACCAAGGACCAGTCAAAATCATCTTCTTCATCATTTCTCCACCCACAAAATCCACTTTCAAACGTGCAGTGACCTCTGCATTCAGATCCAGGTTTCCGTGCGACATTGTCTACTGCCACATAGCCTCTATATCTTCTGTATGCATCTGTGGAGTCCTTAGCAATGGCTTCAAATATAATCTAAGAAACAGTTATTGTTTTTAATCGCTACTAATAAAAAAAGGCAACACTGACAAGCTTAAACATCTAGTATATGGTATATTTTACCATACATATCAAGACTTTAGCACTACATAACGAAGAGATACTAACTTAAATACGTTTTAGAAACTTAATCCTTCATGTTTGGCAACATTAATCTGTGATTCAAAGAGAGAAGGTGGAAGGACTATGGCATGGATGCTATATATTAATATGTATTACATTAGAAGAGAGAATTTTCTGGGTTTTTTTTTTTTGCGTTTGTTGTTCTGTTGAGCCAATGATGTTCAATGTATTTTCTGTCTAACGCTTTTTTATGTTTTTTCTATCACCACTTTTTACTATATGATCAGGTAATACGCAATTGTACTAATTACGATAATGATTTAGGGATGAGGAAGGTTGAATTTAGATTAACTGTACCCACATTTTCATGGAAGGAGAGTGGTAAACCATTTTAGAAAAAAAACTCTCATTACACCCGACTATGATTTGAACCCTGATCTCCCCCTCATCGTTAGTATAGCCTAACACGAGATTGACGCCTTAGACCATGCGGCCACTATAGCAGGTTTTATATCTGTTGTTCCAGTGGCTGTCTTTGCTGTCCAAATAAATTATATTATTTGTTTCTTAACTATTTATTTCAACAATTTATTAAATTAGAAATGATATTTAATGAAGATTGATTGTTGAGATTGTAGTTTAACATTGATTTCAAAGTTGAATTTATTTTATGAAAATTTGCCAATTTGTTTATTCTACAAAGCTATTGGGTGATTGAAATAAGTTCATCAAACCTTTAATAAACAAAACAAGACATGTATTTAAAAACCAATTAAGCGATAAGTATGGGATGACTGGTCTTGACCTATTCAGTGGAGTTGGTATATGAAATACATGCCATCACTGCCTCATATGAACCTTGCAAGACTTATGTACTTATATGAGTCTACAGCAAGGGGACGTAAAAATTACCATCATCATTTGTGAATCCAAAGATTACAAAATACATACAGTCAACTCTCAATTCTACGACCTCGGGAATAACGTCCCTCTCGAAGTAACGACCCTTTTTTGGGGAACCGTGAAAAATGTGGGAAAAAAAGGTCTAACATTTTAAGGAAATCGGCCGTAAAATGTGTTTGTTGCACTTGCAATTATTTTTGTGAGCGCTGTATTACTAGTAACTGGGGTAGGGCAGGTATAAAAATAGACACCACCCTATCAATGCCAGCCAATAGCACTTTACTCTGTCCAACCCCTCCCACAAGCAAGACAATGTTTCCCCGCGCGCGACTGCCGCTACATCGCGCACCAGGCTTGTTTTTGCCATTGTTATTTCGATTCTCGATTTGGTTTGATTTTGTGAACGATTTTGGACGACCCACACTATTTATTTTAATTTGATACGAACTTATAATTTCGACGAAATGAGTGGAAAGAGGACCTTCTTGACGCTCATGAAGAAGTAGGAGATAATCCAGGAAGTGGATGAGAAGAAGATTACAAAGATGGAGATTACGCGGTGGCATGGCATTCCGAAGTCGACACTTTTCACGATTCTCAAAATGAGAGAAGAAATTGTGAATGTAGTGCAGAAGGAAGGCCACGATGTAAAGGCCAATAATTTGAAGGGTGCGACGCACGCGAATCTGAAGCAAGCTATGCTGGAGTGGTTCAGCCAGCATTGAGCGCAAAACGTGCCAATAAACGGACCGATGATGCAGAAGAAGGTCGATGAATTTTCCCTGAGGTTGGGTATAGAAAACTAGGTGTTCAAGTGTGTGGCTAGAGCGTTAAAAAGTGCATCACAGCATATCCAGACACAAAGTCGTCGGTGAAAGCGCATAGGTCAACCCAACACCGGTGAAGGAATGGATGCCCTTACTCCGAAACATACTTAGGGGCTATCATCCTCAAGATGTATACAACGCTGAACAGCTGGGGATGTTCTACAACCTCATGCCAGATCACACTCTTGCTGTGAAAGAGGATAAGAGCAAGGGTGCAAAGAGGAGCAAGGAGCGCTTTACCGTCCTTCTGTGCTAAACATAGACGGCAACGATAAGATGAAGCCCCTCGTGATCGGTAAGTTCTTTAAGAAATAGGTAGGTATTTTTTCATGTGTTGTCTAAAAAAAGCAATTTTTGCGTATAAGGGTCGGAGGTGAAACAAAATCAGTTAACATTCCAATAACGACCCCTTCGAAATAACGACCCTTTTCCAGGGAACCGTGAATGGTCGTAGAATCGAGAGTTGACTGTATATCCAAATTCATATTTTTTAGAGTATATTCTAGATTTTATTTTAATGAGAGAAAGGTAAGATTTTGATATATACTGTTCCATTATCTCTAATCAAAAAAGCCTAAGTTTTTTTACCTGGTGATTGGTGTTGTAGGTGTAGAGGATCTCTGTTTCTACCCACTTTTTGTTGGTGGGATCCTTGGTGCTCCAAAGGACTCTGTCAAAAGACCCTGGAACATTGTCTTCTGGTGCAGGGTGTAAAAGAACTCTAAGACCAGCAGCGCTCAAACCATCCATTGAGTAACTTATGAACAAGCATAAACATCACAATCAATCAATGCCAATCAATCAATTAAGAGTGTATACTCGCAAATGTATAAATTGAAGCTCTAGCTCAGTATGGCTACAACTACTAGTGTCTGAATGTATAACCACATAACTATTACTAGAAATTATGTATTAAAAAAAACACATTAGATAAATTTTAATGCTTAAAACAACTCTCTCTTATACTGAAATTTAAAATCCCTCGAACCTTAATTGTTTTCAGAACGTGGAAATTCTAAAAGTTCAGATCCCAACGATATTGAGACGAGCAAACTTTCTCAAATCTATCTGAGCAATTATTGAAAATATTGTAGTTTTGCAAATCTTTAAACAACACGGGGTAATGTGATTTTAAGTTTCAAAATCATAATATTTGTTCTTATTCACCTGAATGTGACACATTTTCCTTCAGCTCCAGTGCTTCCCATCACTGGACTTTCGATGAAGGCATTCTGTGCAGCCCGTACTTCAGGAGAGGCTGCTAGAAATGAAGTCTCGAAGAAGGCATATCCTCCTAAATAATATAGTCAATGTGCACTTATTTGTTATTCTTTATTCTAATTTGCAAGCGTATTTTTACAAGTATAAATGTGCTTCAAAATATTCTGCTTGAAATTACTGTTGGTTCATACATAGCCCAACCAAAAGATGTAAACAGGAAATTACTGTTTAATCAGTAAGAAACAGTAAACAATTGAATGAAATAGTAAAACGAATTGAATCTAAATTTTTATAACCAGGAACTAGGTAATGTAAAAACCATTTCAAGTGGTATATTTTAGTTCTAACTAGGAGTTTTAAAAATTCAGTAACAAACTGTAGTTATTAACTTAGCACAGCAAGTATGAGACTCTAAGTAATAAAACTAGTAGAAAATGCTAGCAGTATATTAGTATAATCAGGGCCGGATTTACGTATGTGGGAGTCTAGGGGCAGCATACAGTATGGGGGCCCCATAAATTCATGTAAATTACATTATAGCATGTATGAGCATGTATGAGGAAAGGTACAAACTAAGCAAATTTTTGTGTGCGGCCAGACTGGGCGGGTGAGCGATTGAAAAATAAAATATAACAAACACATGCGTTGTAATGAGAGGTAGCTTGACTGGAGCAGCGCATGAGCGACCCGAGTGACTCGCTTGAAATATAGAACTGGTTCTATTTTCAGGTACGTCGCTCGAGCCGGAACAGGCTAATTTACAGGCGCTGAGCAGTTGTTTTTATGTTGGTCCAGTGTGTGTCAGGAAAACTTCTCAATCTGGCATGATAAATGACTTATATTACTATTGATACGCTTAGCGTACTTATATATATAATTATATATATATATAATTATATATATATATATAATTATATATATATATATATACACTTTTCTGGTCTTACCAACTAGATTAGGCTGTTAGTAGCAAGAAAGGCTTGTATAAACCGAACGGGTATGTAGTGCTAAAAATAAAAGAAATTAAAAAGTAACAAAAACCGATATGTTAATAATTCAATATTATAATCAAATGAAGTCTTTACAAATAAAAATCACCGTTAGCGTGGAGAGGTGATGGGAAAACCACAACAATATTTCATATTTTATAAATATGCAATAACTTTGTAAGAATTTTCGAGTAGCAGAGACGTGTGAAGTGTCTTTGACAGAAACATTTTCACTAATAAACTGGGATCAATTTGTTAACTACTCGCTGGCATGTTCACCAGTTTGGCCAGGCAGTCGCTCAGTCACTCGCGCGTTCGCTCGCTTGTCAGTCCAGCCGAACTCTTAAAGTACTTTTTCCTGGATAGCGTCAGATATTTTTATATTATGTCGATATCATCCTCTACAATTGACA
This sequence comes from Timema bartmani, assembly GCA_902151455.1. Lineage (NCBI taxonomy): Eukaryota > Metazoa > Arthropoda > Insecta > Phasmatodea > Timematidae > Timema > Timema bartmani. The sequence continues at coordinate 42,801 of CABFWB010003689.1, forward strand.
CTTCTACACCTAGTATTCTACTTAACTACCTCATTAAAACACAAACTGGCACTCACCAAAAACACAACAGACATCTGAATTTCAACGTTTTTCAAGAGTAACTGACTAAATTTGTCAGAGCAATAACAAATTGGAAAACAAAAACTGTATCAAAGGCACCGCTGAGACGGCGGCTCTGTCAGGCGGTTCGTGGAAACACTTTGAGAGGAAACGCCGCAGCACGCCAAAAGGGAGGCCAATACATTTAGAGTTAGCGCGCAAAATTGTAAATGATCAACGGAGACCTTCGCAGTAAATCTTTCAAGTGTCGATAGGTTTTTTATTTTTATTTTAAGCTGCACACACATTAATTTGTCCATACCTCATTATTTTATGCAGGGATAACATTATATTAGACACAAAACAAGAAAGAATTAACGGCAGGAAATTATTATTATTATTATTTTTATTATTATTATTATTATTATTATTATTATAAATTTTCTTTCTCTCGGGAGTTTGTGGGGGCCCCTTTTTGTGGGGACCCCGTGGTGATCGCCCCGATCGCCCTCCCACCTTAAATCCGGCCCTGAGTATAATGAACCGGATTTGTAACAACTATGAATTAACAGTATGATAGAATTTTAAGAGCATAAATTTGTTAGTAAGAAATAATTGATTTTGCTTGGATAAAGCAGAATAAATCAGTATTTATAATTAGAAATTATTAGGAACAATAAAGAATATGTTGTAATATTATTAGGGCTAGGGGATAGTTTGCTACAAAAGTTATTCTAATGGTAATTAGCAAAATTAAATAGTAAACATTAAAATCTAATAGTTACTGATATTAATAATTAGAAAATCAATAAATGTTGTGTAGTTTGACATAAACAAAAATCAATATAAAATTTTAATTCTTAATGTAAATAGTAGTAGGTTCAATAATGTAGGTAGCAAATTTAATAGAAAAGGAATTTTAATGTTAACTTGCAGCAATGATAAGGAAATAACAGTAAATATAATAATAGCTTATTTTAATTACTAAGGATAAAACAATAAATCTAATGTAATTTTATAGTAAAAAGAATCAATTTATTTTTTAATTTTAAATGTGAATAAAAGTTTTAAATAATAAAGGACATTAAATCTAATAATATCTAATATGAACCAGAAGTAATATTAATAATGGTTTTAATAATAGATACCATTATTGAGAAGTAATTATTAAAGTTATGAGTAGTAATAAAAATGTGTTTTAATAATACCTCGCAGTAGTGATCTGGAAATAATAGTAAATCTTTTAACAACTTGCAGTAATAGGTATTAAATAAGAGTGAACTAACCCGTTTCGATAGTATAATGGTCTAAGGCGTTACTCTCGCAAGACTAGACTGCCTATGATGGAGAAATCGTGGTTCGAATCTAGGTCGGGTGTACTATGGGTGGCTTTTCCTAAATAGTTTCTCCCTCCACCTCCACGCAAATGCAGGTACATTTCCTTCGAATTCAACATTGCCATAATTATTACAGATGCGTATAGCTAGAACGTGTGGTAAGATGCGATGATGAAAAACAAACAAATCGCATTAATAGTAGCCAGCAGGAATAAGAATGAATGATGAGTAAATCTGATCGTTACTAATAATAATGAATAATATTGTATAGAAAATACAATATTATTAACATTATAAGTAAAAAATACTAGTTGTATTTGTAACTACATGTATGGTATGAATATTAAATATATTAGTATCAAATAGCAGAACTGAGTCAGTAATGAATAGAGGAGTAATTTGTAACATTAACACTCAATACGGATTGATAATTTCAATAGTAGCTAACATTGTAAAGTATGAACAAACTTTAGATCTAATAATAAGTTTGCAGCAGTAAATAATAGGAATGAACAATCAAAATACTAATAATTGTATTTTGCAAACACAAATAATAATGAATAGAAGTTATTTTAAATTATCAGGATTATTGAGGAAATATTTACAATAAATTTGATAAAAACTATATTAGTAATGAATATAGATCAACAAAATTTTTAGTACTATCGATACTATCGGTGTGAAAACATTTATACAAAATACCCACAGTACAACCGACTGGAATCAAACCCCGATCTCCCCGTCATTGGCAGGCAGTCTATTGCAAGAGTGATGCCTTAGAGCAAGTGGCTACCGAAGCGGGTCATTACAAATAAACGTTCGTTAAGAACTTAATGGACATGATACTCTTTGTTACTGACTTGCTGTTAAAAATCATAAATGGTTGGTGAACCTCTGCTCTGGACTATTACATTTAATAAATTTCATTCCATATCATGTTGGTGTTGGCAGTATTTATCTGTATCCAACAGGAATTTTAGTAGTAATTTCTAAAAGGAACAGGTAGTAATTCAAAGTAGTTTAAGCATACATTTGTTATAAGCATACTTGAAAGTAAAAAATCAAAACAATATTAAATAATTATAATTGCTATAAAAAGGATTTTGCTTAGAGGTAGGAAATACTAAATAGTGTTACAAAATGTTTGGATTATGTATTACAAAATTGAAGTTTAAATAAAAGTTATGTTCTATTAAATAAAGAATAAATCGTGCTTTATTTCACCGGGTATGGAAAATAAGTTAAAGGACAAATTTTAGAGTCGAATTATTAGAACATTAAAGAACACCCACTAGTGGGTTGTCCACCCTACGAATATAACTATCTAGCTCCACGCATGCAAGTCAGAAACTTTTCGCGTTGGGCTCCACTCAAGACAATTGATGACCCGAGAAGTGGAACTCCTGGCGACCACAAAGGGCTTGAGCACCCGGTCATAACGTGACCTATAACCTCCTTGGCCGTACCTTTTGAGTGAAGTCGTGTGTGTAAGCACACACAGTGAGCATTTTGGAACACCGACTTCTGCTAGTCTGTGAAATTGTCATCCCTGGATATCTCGGGAAAACCACTCTGCCGTTTCTTGGCCATTGGCGGGAGGAGTTGGCCCTTCCTTGAATGCCCCACCAGCGTTACAAGAGTAGGTCAGAAACTCAGCTTAGGTAGAGCCTAGGTTTCTCAGGACATTAGCCCTAAGTTGCCCAGCGGGGACCTTGTGGAGTTGTCTTGACCAACCATCCCCGGCCAAAACCGGGTGTGGGCTTCCAACCGCTGGTGAATGAGGGTCATCACCTTCCTCCAAACCCATAAAAATGATGCTACAGAGATTCAGATAAGAGGCCCCCCTGACTAGGTGGTTGGGACTACTGCCAGCCGAGCAAGGAAGGACTATGTCCGAGGGCCTCCAACATGGAGGCAGCTTGTAGTGGTTTTGGGAAAGTATATGTGAGGCAGGCCAATCCATATTTGCTACACTCTCCAATCAGGAGATCCTCTGGGTCGGTGCTTAGTACCACGAGGGAATGGACTCGGTCAACAAACCCTAAAGAGACCAGACCACCAGGCCCAGCGTTACCCCTATTCGAAATAAGACACTACTGCTACCCATACATGCTCGTACACTGACAGCCAGCATGGCTGGCATAGCACCCCTTGACATCAAGGCCCAGGGAAGTTTCTAGGTCAGTACTTAAAAAGCTCAAACCCCCCACCCCGAAGGGTGAGGAGATCCGGATCAGGCCGGATACCCAGTGAAGTGAGAATTAACTCCGACCCCCCAATCAGTATACACTAGTATGACCGCCACTGGGGGACTCGTGCCTACCACCTATCCAGGGTGATACCAGGAGCTCTTTGCTTCCGCTCACAGAAGCGACCTTATGATATCCATTCTTTCCCGTGTGTATGGGAATGGGATTACAATAATAGTGTGAAATAAGACAAAATAAGACACTGGGATTTTTCACTAAAATCATAAAACCTCACTCACCTCTTTCTGAATCATCCCCTGATCCCGCATCTACTGTAGGTCCACCAAGCCAGTTAGCCAGAGTCCCTGCACCCGCTTGCCACTGCAGACTTGATCCATTCCTATTCACCCAGTCACAAGTGATGAGATCATTTTCTGATCCAAAGTCACAAATATCTGTTGAAATCAAAATTAAAATTGTTAGTTAACATTAAGGGGAAAACTATTTAAAAATAAACTCACCCACGAGCTCTATCTATTTCTCAAGTTTAATTGTCTCTACAGAAATTTGTTCACAGGGTTTGTAGCCATTTTACAACAATACATTGGAGAGCTTGATTCCTAATATACCTTATTTTATTAATAAAATGGTTCACATGTATTTTTTTCATTGATATAAGTATACTCAATTGATTTAAATTTAGAGAAGGTTACTTAGAATTTACACTATATTCTCAAATAAACTAACGTAAATTTGACCCCTACAATCAAGCTATTATTAATTTACTTTTATAAAATTAAAATAATTAATTTAAAGACTGAATAGGAAATACCAGATTGTACAACTCTGATAAAACTTAATGAACCCCTTTTTAGCCTTATTAGTTTCTACATCAAAATAAGGTCATAGGATCGAAAGGCTGATGAATTGTTTAATTGTGATATATTTTATGAGCATGCTGGATTCGGATATTAAAGATGAAATACAAACGCTCAACATATATACTAAACCTAACACCACAAGACCTAACGCCACAATATATGTAGCCACAACACCTAAACACTATAAGACCCAGCCCCACAAGACTTAACTTCACCGAATCTAATCTTATAGCACCTAAAGTGATGGATCCTAAACGTAAAGTATTGGGACTGTTGGTCCAGTGAATGGCAAGTGTTTTAAACCCCTTACTTGCTACATGGCATAGGAAACTCGAAAGTTCAATGTCACACTTACAAAACTAGGCTACCTATCCCTATCTTGAGCTATCTACATCCAATCCCCCTCAATGCATCCTATCTCTTTCAGGTACATTCTAACGTTATCTCCCATCTGCGTGTAGGTCCTCTCAATGATCTACTCTCATTGGGTTTGCCAGTCAATACCATGAACATGGTTCTAGATTCTCCCATTCATGCGGTATGTCCTGTTCACTATAATCCACGTGACTTTATTATACTAACAATGTCCTGTTCTGAGCATAGGGTATGTAACCCCTCATTATGTAACCTCATCCAGTCCCTAGTAGCCTCATTTATTTTTGGACAAAATATCTTTCTATGCGCCTTGTTTTCAAACATCATAACTTTTTTTTACTTCATCTAAGGTAAGAGACCACGTTTCACACCAATAGAGAACAACTGGTAAAACTATTATTTTGTATATTCTGAGTTTTACATTCATTGAAAGCAGGCTAGGTGACAACAACTTACTGACCGAGCGGCAGCATGAATTTCATGACTGTATTCTTTTCCTAATTTCCACTCTATTATCATTATTGTTATTTATAATGTTTATTAAACACTTTAACTCATTAAAAATGTCAAATGATATGATGTTCGTAGTAATCTCCAAATTTTCGTTCTCGATCTGTGTTCTGTATGTGATCATATACGCAGTATTTTCAGAGTTCGCTTTCAAACATATTTCCTTACTAGACTCTGATAAAAATTGTGCATTTCTTGCAACAACTTATTTACTATTACCTAACAGCCAAATAATCTCCTTATTCTAATAGCTGTAATGTTCTGTTTAATACCAATCCTTCCCTATACTTTTGGATTACCCTAATATCATACTCTAAGGCTTGATTTAAAAATAATGAGGAAAGTGCTCTTCTTGTTTCAACTCATTATGTATTTCGAAAGTATCTTATAAGTAGCATCCAATCCGTACCCTGCATGTTTATAAGTCAAATATACCTCAAATAGCTTTAAAAAATGATTGGGTAACCTAAACTTAGCTGAAGTTTAATATAATTTGTTTCTTTAAATTGAAGCATACGCCTTTTTAAAATATGTATAATAATTTATGTACCGTTATGTTGTAATCCCACCTTTTATCGACTATGTACTGAATAGTAAAAATCTTATGCGTTGTTAATCTATTCCATCAAAATACACACTGATAATCCCCAATTATTTCCTCATCATATGGAGTCAATCTCATTAAAATTGTGTTAAATAAAATTGTATAGCCCGTTGGTAGTAGGGAAATACCTCTATATTTTACTACACTCTGTTTTATTTCCCTTTTTAAAAAATGGGTATTATGATACCCTCCTTCTATTCTTGTGGTAATACCGCATGGTTTCATATGGAACATAGCAGTTTATGAATTTATATCACCAACTTTTCACCACCTACCTTTAATAACTCTGCTGGAATTCAATCTATAACTAGAGCTTTATGGTTATTTAACTTCTTAATAGCTCCATTGACTTCACTAATATTGGCTTTGCGACTAGTGGTTTAGCAGTATAGATTTCGATAACCTAACCCAGCTCGAATCCTTCATGAACATTCAAAATATGCCTGAAATGGTCGCTTCATTTACTCAAAACATCGTTCGTGTCTGTCATCAGATTACCATTCTTATCTTTCAATAAATTGGGCCTAGAATGATAACTTTTCCTTTATCTGTTAATACCTAAATAAAGTTCCCTGATGTTCTTATTTGTACTATTTTGTTCTAACTCGCTACATAGTCTCTCTCTTTTTGTTTCTGAATATGAAAATTGCATTCCTTTTTGTATTGATGAATGTGTTTAAGATCAATTTACTAGGACCTTCTAACCGATATCATTTTGCTTTCCTTCTAACCTCTATTAATTTTGAACCTTAGTTATCAAACCATGATTACTTTCTACTCTATTTTGTATAGACCTACACTATTCTTTGCTGCATTTCTAATATTATTCCTGACAATTTCCCTGTGTTTCTCTGGATTCATGTTTTCATTTCCGTCCTGTAATTATTCCAGACAGCAAACCTACTTAAAATTTAAATTGGATATCTATTTCTACACTAACCATCAGTCGGTTTATCTTCATCATATCTTTCTAACTTGACCGCCTAGTTTCCCTTGTATTTTACTGACCGGTATTACCTGAGTTTTGTTATTACCAAGTCGTGACCTGAATCAAAATAAACGCCCCTGATGACCTTAGATCCAGTAAGCTTGTATGACATATTTTATCTATCAGCACTTGATCTATTTGATTTTGTGTATTCCCACCTGGGGATGTGCAAGTATATATATGAATATCATTATGCTTGACGCAAGTACTTTCCACAATAAGGTTCTTAGAAGAGGCAAAATATATCAATTATAACCCATTATCATTACTGACGACATGCAAGCTTTCCGTTTGTAGGTCTAAAGAATTCCTACTTCCCTATGTTTAAATTGTAGATACCTATTAGAATGTTCATATGATAGGATAGGAACAAGTCAAACAGATGTTCAAGCCCCTAATAAAAATCATTTACTAGGTTATCTTTGCCTCTGTAGGAAACTGTACATTGATGATGCCCGTACTATGACCCCTCCTTTCTACCACTATACTTGGCATTCGATTGTTAATTAATTTATGATCCTAACTGCTGGGATACTCTTTCTGCAGATTAGAAATTCTGTGACTACACTATGTGGTTACATTCCTCCATAGTAAAACATGTACTCGCCTGATTCTACCCTACCATTTTCCGACCATATAACCTCTTGCATAGCAACAATATCTAATCCAAACATACTTACTTAATCAATCATTGGTTGTAATGACCCTGGCTTATATAATATTCTAAAATTTAACATCCCAATACCAATATCTGTCCGAGATTTACCAGCCCATGGCTCCCACGGAATAGTTCCCAGCCAGGAGCCCGAGTGGGAGACTATCTTATAACCGGAATATTTTACCCCAGGAACAACCATGGCAAAATTGTGGGTGTTTCTTGGTGATATTTCTTTTACGGTGATAATTCATCATGCCCCAAGCTGTAGGACTACCTTTATCATCTGTCCGCGTCTGCTTATTCAATATGTTCATAGCTACCCTTCATATCTGAGGGCCGTATCCTTTATCCGCAAACTTAGAACAATCTGTGTCATGGATGATAGGGGACCCAAGAAACCACTTAAAACCACTAGGACAGTTAATTGTGGAAGAAAGGAGAAAAGCTAGTGGTAACTATTTTTTTTAACCATTAGTAATGGGGAAAGGGATAGATCTAGAGGGGCAATATGGCGAAAGCAAAATGGTATGGTTACTAGAACTCGGCATGCATCCCTTATTTTAAAATTACTCATTCAGTTAACTTTGTCAAGACGTCCCTTATATGTTCAACATTGAATGAAAACTATCGAATAATTTGATAGTATTTTACTAGCGAATCATTAGATAGTTTATAAATCTATTGATTAAAAATTAATAAATTAATTCAGGTCTATGACGATCAATTGTCTACTTTACTCTTTCAAATTATTACGTGCCTCCAAGTTTGGATAGCCAAACCACATAATTCCATCCTGCAAATAAACATTATCGATCGAGTCACAGGTGTCAGTTTGCTGGGGATCAAGATATGGCAGTACAGGGTAAAAGTCCACCAAAGGGACAGATAATTAATTAGGTTATAAAGTGTCTGGTTAGGGAAATAATTCCGATCAAGGCATAGATTTATTGCATTGAATATTTTCAGAGAATTGTTAGCTTACATTTATTTTGATTAAGATATATTATTTTATTAATAAAGGGCAGGAGCTTCAGAAACTCTTTGTAAGAGTAAGATGATTGATAAACTGTTTGAGGTTGCTCCACCATGCAAATGTATTAGACTACTCTAAAAGATATTTGAATGGCGTTTATTTTTAATTGTTAGTTAAAGCAAGAACACGGCAAGAATAGAAGTTTAGAACGAACAAACCTATTTTTTATGGTAATCATTAGATATTTAGCACTATATTAATCATGTTATTTTATCAATATTGATACTAATTTTCAAAATAGACAGCAGCATGTATTGGCATTGATGAAACAGTTTAGCACCTATTGAGGAATGTAAGAGAGGATGAACTTTTGCTATCGTCAATGACCATTTTTTACAATAATTTCGTAAAATATCCAAAGATGAGTATGGCAGGAGATTGTTTTTGTTTATTTGAGGTTTTATATTGTATTAGATGACATAAAAAATATAAATAATTCTTTACAAGGTTAGTATTGGTCAGAGAGATTATCAAGAATTAGAAATATTGTTTATATTATATGTGTTGAATATACACATAAGAAATATTAGGTAAAGCTTCATATAGTCCTAGCTCCTCCCAAATAAAGACAGGGGGTCACCAAGAACCCCTAGTACCCCCGGTTCTGGGGCCTCTTATAAGAGAGTAAACAACAGGGATTTGAGCTATACTTCCCTGTGCAATGTGTTTATATATTATGATCTAGCGTTAAAAAAATTGTTTATAAAGCAAAGTAAGCCGAAGGAGCTCAATTATTTGTGTTTAACTCAAACAAATACATCCTTTTGGCTACGATACACCCGGGCTTCTATCAGTGCAATAATCGTTAGCTTCACGCTTTAAGCCGTAAAGAAAAACGACTCTACTGGCCTGGAGCAAACTACCATAAGTTCCAGATAAATTCAAACGTATACCTGCGCAATCACCTTTTACTTCATAGCTAAGCTCAATAGCCGACGTCAGTCACTTAATCAGGCAGACCCTAAATTCAATAAGGTAATGAACCGTAAGAGTAAAGTAGGATAGAGCCAACAGTTGGGGGGAGACTACGCCTCCTTCAGGAGCATCCATACTATTAAAGGTTACAAAGATCCACCTTCTACTCAAACACCACTTGATTTCATTCCTTCTCCTACACCCCACTCTCAATCTCTCAATATCGTCTATCTTTCAGCTCCACTCTCCCCAAACCTTTTCCCTCATTCAATTTCTATGCCCTCAGCCGACATGACACTAGACCTAGACGCCTTCATATCCGATTGCTTAGTGAAAGTAACATCTAGCTTAGGATTAAGTCCACCTGGATCAATAACCTCCCTCCCCTCCCCTTTACATATTATAAATCACTATTTATTCCACACATCTAAACCCTTTCCGGGATCATCCAAACGTTATGTACACTGCCAATGCAGTTCTTCAAATAAACCATTCCACTAACTTTCTTCTCCTCCACCTTCCACATACCTAAGTTGGTACCTGGATGACCAATGAACGGGAGAGGAATAACATCGAAGGTTTAAGTCAACCAATGCAAAAACCTTTCCTGCTTTAGAAGATGGAACTAGTGGGAACATCCTCCCGATGATCAAGCAGCCTCTTTAGAAAATAACCCGCCGGAGCAAACAAAAATATAGTACGATCGAATAGAATAGACCATCTGAGACGCAAATATGGGGCCAGACACTATACAAAATGACTTATCGAGGCAAAATGTTTTAGTTGCTGTTATCCTATAATTCTTTGTTTCTCTTAGGGCCGATCTTATGACTACCGGAAAATAGCGCTGTAGGTAGGTTAAAGTTCTCGATCAGATAAAAGTCATCCGCCAAATTTATATTTCAGGCGTATTATTAACTGAGTTGATTTCCGGATAGCTATCAGTAGGATAAACATAATTTCATGCAGACCAAGCAAGGTTAGTACTGTGTCTGACATTATTCCGTGGCCTGACAGTGATCCAGCATGGTTGAATATTGCCCTGTGCCATTGCGTAAATTTGACGAAATAATTGAAATTATAAAGATTTTGAAGAAATAGAAGAGAAAGAATCAATTCATCTTACAACCATTTAGCCAGGATTTTATTACAGTGTTCAATGATAAGGAATTGAATCTTAATTAATGTTTTTCGAAGCAAACTGTGAGCTAAGGATTGTACTCTGGTTTATATTTATAAACATGTATTAAAAAACATAATAGGTGGTTGAACTCACCCAAGTTTCTTATTTGAAATAACTAAAAAGCTAAATTGAAATCTAATTATTCTTAACTTAAAATATATTGTATGTAGGTTATTATCCAAACAAAATATTAACGGTTTTCAGATTATAAAAAACATGGTTATTTAAAAAAAGGACTAAGTAAGCTAATTTTTTTTACCGCCGCTTGCTAATAATTATTGTTGGAATAATGGACCATTCAAACGGTATTTTTAATGTAGAGAATTAAAATTCTATTTATATTATAACTTAATTGGAAAATATTTGTTATTCAGAATTTTTTAAAGTTTTTGAGGATTTATTTTGGAATCTCAGACTCTGAAGACAGACACGCTATCACCTAAGATACAGTAGCTTGAGTTTGAATAATAGCACCCCATTTTCTTTAAAAGTGAATGTTGCTCGTTTGTCATTTTATTTTATTTGTGAATTTTGTCTTTGCACACTTGAGTAATATTAACAGGACCAGTCTAGGCATAATATTTAGTGTGAGGTGTAATTATTTTTCACACTGAACAAAGACACCCCTCACGGCGTGAAATCCCGGCCTGATGACTAGAGATACCACCACTGAAAAGAAAAAGAAGATTGAAAAAAGTGATACAGTTAATTAAAGTCATAATTCTTTGAAATTTAATTTTTGTAAATAGGGTATTGGACTTCTACCCCACAAAAGGGCCATTGCTGAACTAATGTGGTTTTGCCCTTCTCTTTTCTTAACGCTTTGAACTGATTGTCCTATAACCCTTCAAAATCATATAGAATATTGGGTCAGCCACCCTGACTCTTCCGAATACTTTGAGTTTTCCTGGTGTGTAAATGAATGAATACCCTCTCGTTGATTAGAGTGATACTCACACGACACTCATTGATTTGACCAATACGTCATTTTATCACCGTTCATTAATCAGAGCTTTGCAACATATTTATATGAAATTTGATCATGGTACATTGATATATACCTCATACTAGCACAACATTATTTAGCATAGTTTTTTGATCAGAGTCATCAATCTATACGTAATTTGATAACTAATCAGGGTCTATCATTAATAAGAATCACACTTCATGCCTGGAATACATTTTATCAATCATCAGAGCCCTTATGCATAATTAGACAACATTTAATGATTGATCCGAGAAATGCATCTTACTTGGACGATATTATATCACTAATCAGACCCAAGCTTCATACTTAGACAACATTTGATCATTGTGCTGAATCATACGTCTTACATTGACACTATGTTATAGTTGATCAGAGATTACACAAGAATTTATCGTCAATAAAGTACATGAATAATGCTAGGACGTCATTTGATAAATGGTCAGAGCCATGATTAATATTAGATGATAGTTGATAATAATTAATCTGAGCCATGCATAATACTTGGACAGTATTTGATCATTGATCAGAGCCTTGCTTAGTATTTTTATAGCATTTGATCATTGGTCAAACTCATGCTTCACACCTAGATAACATTTGAACATTGATCTGAGCTCTTAATCATTCTTAAACTTCATTTGATCCTTGATTTGAGCCATGCATTATATTTTGATGACATTTTATCATTTGTTGAAGCCATGCAGCATACTTATTAAAAACCTATTGATCATAGGTATGCTTTATACTTTAAAAAAATTGAGAATTGGTCAGAACCCTGCATTGTACTTAGGCGTAATTTGAACATTGATAAGATAATACTTAAAATGCATTTGATCATTGATTATATTAGTGATTCATTCTTATGTGACATTCATTCTATGAATCACGCTTCATACTTAGACAATATCATAATTTGAGCATTGAACTGAACCCCGCTTCGTACTTGGACGTATTTCTTTATTGATCGAATCATTCCATGATACTTACATGATAAATGATTATTGATCAGTCATGCATCATGCTTGGACGACATTTTATAAACTATCCAAACCATGCTTTAAACTTAGACAACATTTGATCATTAACCTGAATCATATATCTTACTTAGACATCATTTTATCGTTGATCGGAACTGTCCTTGATAGTTATATGACAATTGGTAACTGATCAGAGACATGCATCATGCTTGAACAACATTTTAAATTTGCTCACATGAATTGATCTGATTCATACTTGGTCTAAATTTTATCACTAATATGAATTTCGATTAGCCATCATTAAATAATGTATCAGAACTATGCATAATATAGGCCTATACATGACATTTGATAATTGATAACAAGCTTCACAATTAGAACACATTTTAACATGACATTAATGATCAGAGCCACGCTTGTTACATAATATTTGATCATGAATCATATTCAAAAACACTCTTCGTTAATTTATAAGAGTCAAGAATGTTGTCTGTACAACCATTAACTATACATGACTTTGATCAACGGTCAAATATATTCATAATGCGTTTATGAAATTTGACCATTGGTAGGAGCCTTGCTTCATACATAGATGGATACACGTCATTTAACCTAAAGTAATTTGGCCTAAATAGTAGGACATATAACTTTCAGTAAACTTAATTTCTAGGCTAAATTACTTTATGCTAAATTACTTTGAGCAAACTGACTTTTGGTGAACTTAATAACATCGATTTTTAACTCAAAATTTGCTTTAATCCAAATTACTTTAGGCCAACTGACTTTTGATGAGATCAGTAAGAAGGTCAAATGAATTTAAACCAAGTAACATTAGCCTAAATGAATTTATGCCAACTGAATACTATTGAAGTTATTTTTAGGCCAAATTACTTGAGGTAAATTATTGACTTTGAGTCAAATCACCTAAAGCCAACTGACATATTGTAAATTAGTCCAACTGGGAAAGCTTAAGATGAAAAGGTGTGCTTGTACCTACTCATACCAGGATCCATGCCACCATAAATGTTGCATTAAATATTTGTTTGGGTGTCATGCCCCAGGAAATATAATCAGCAGGATTGTCTTGAGAACGTACATGTGACCATTTATACCTCCTTGCTAACTCTTGAATATCTGCTACCAGATTTGCTATAAATGTTTTCCATTGCGTGGTAGGTTCATTCACCCATGCTAAAACTATTGTGGAGCCAAACCATAAAGTCCATTTGCTGAAGTTTCAACTAAGATAAGCAAATGTCTTGTGGACTAGTTGTGCCAACAACAATGCTTCACAAAGTTCAAGTATGGGCAGTGTCACCTTCTAGAGTGGTGCAACATGTGACTTAGAACATAATAGATTCATGGTTCATGGTTCATGGTTCATGGTTTCCTGCATAATCTGTGAATTTGATGTAGATGCACACATCCTAGGCAACCTCTGAAGCGTCTCAGAATCCATTAATTTGAACGTCAAATTGCTGTGCGCCTGATAGGACTCTTCTAGGTACATGAAGCTGATTGAGGTGGATTAACTCATCCTTTTATATAGTCCATACTATGAGATGAATTGTGGGAAAGGGTTCATCCTATCCTATATTGAGGTACCACAATTGTTACATGAAAATCTTTGTCTTGAGTATTACTGGCCCAATAAGTCCTAGTGGGTCAAAGATGTGTGCTATATCTGAAAGTACAGTGCGTTTTGAACACGTGTACACAATGTTGTCTTGTTCTATTGAATAATAAAAATAATCTAAAGTAGGATTCCACAATAGACCTGTTGTTTTGATATACCTTCCATCATCCTTATGGATCCCATGATCAGCTGTTTTAATTCTATGTTAAGATCACCTATTATTTCTAAATGGTTTGAAAACCATTTTCTCAATTGAAACCCTCCACGTTGAAGAATATCTGTGAGTTTCTCTCGAAGTGCCCGTGCTTCAGAAATAGAGTTTTCACCTTTCATCACATCGTTTACATAAAAGTCTCTCATTACTACCTGGGAGGCCAACGGAAAGTCATATTGTTCACCTGAAGCAAGTTGTTGAAGTCATCTTGTCGCTAAAAAGGGTGCTGAAACCGTATCATAAGTTACTGTTGTAAGCCGGAATATTTGGATAGGTTTCCCAGGGTTATCTCGCCAGAGGTTTCTTTGTAGATGAGTATCTGTTGGATCCACCTGTATCTGCCTATACATCTTTGTAATGTCAGCAGTCATGGCAAATTTGTGTAATCTGAAACTGGTCACTATTAAAAATAGGTTTTGTTGTAATATTGGCCCAACCATAAGTAGGTCATTAATATAAATTCCTGTTGAAGATCTTGCGGATGCATCAAATTCCAAGCGGAGTTTCGTAGGGCTGCTACTCTCATTTATTACCACGTGATGTGGTAAGTAATATTCACTTCCAGAAGAAGAGTTAATTTCCTGGTTTGGGATTGGTTGCATGTGATTTAGAATTTCATACTAATTCATGAAGCTACTATAAGTGTCTTTGAGTTTGGGATGTTTTGAAAACTTCCTCTCTAAAAGTTGGAATCGTTATACTGAATTGTTCATGGAATCACCTAATTGAGTTAGGTTCTCCTTAGTTGGCAATTTGACTGTGGAGCAGGGGCGGCTCGTCCCCCATCCCCACGAATTCCCAGTTCCTTTTAACGTTATTATTCGCACTCTCACGACAATTTTATCTTGCCATAATAGTTTCAAGAAAAATATGTTTTTGGTTTAAGTAATAGCACGCAATGTTTTTAAAATGGCATGCGGTCGGGCGCGAGGTGGTCAGCGCCTGACATTGTGAAACCAAACCTTCCCACCCCTTCACCTCTTGTCTTCAAATGGCATGCATTCAGGCGCGCGACGGTCAGCGCCATGCATTGTGAAACCAAACCTTCCCTCCCCTTAACCCATTGTCCCCACCCTGCTATAGCTAGCTAGCTAGCTAGCATTGCTTATTCTTCTTTTGAAGGCGCACTCCCTTACGCGCCCTAAGGTTGAAAGCTTGTGAAATGTGTATAGCGTGAACCAGCAATAGTTGTTGTCAGTCATCCTGCGTGCTCCTGCATCTTGAGGCTGTGTGTGGCGTGTGTGTTTATAATAATATTATGTAGGGTTATTTTAGGATAATGTTTATTTGAGTTATATGTTTTAATATTTTTTGTAACTAGGCTTAATATGAATAGTTCAATTCAGGCGCTTAAGACAACGAATATTGCAAGATTAACTCTTGATCAAAAAAGAGAATTGAAATCATTAGGTAGGCCATGTCCTGAATTTTGTATGGAACAAAGTGAAAAAAAGAAAAATGAAAATCGAGTTTTTAGAAGACAGCTCAAGTCCAAAGATGCATACCAAAAAAATGGCTGGATTTGCGGCTGTGATGTGGACAAATCTTTGTACTGTTTTCCGTGTATTTTGTTTTCTCCCAGAAAGAGTGGTGAATGCTTGTGGATAGTAAAGGGCGTCAATGATATAAAACATTTAACAGAAAAAATTAAGAAACATGAAATATCTGTGAATCACATGAATAGTGTCGTTGATCTTTCTTTGCTAGGCAAAGTAAACATATCGTCTAGTCTAGACTCACAATACAGAGAAAACGTTAAAAAACACAATACTAACGTTGACAAAAATAGGCACATATTAAAAAGGTTGATTTCATGTGTTAAATTCTGTGGTGTTTTTGAATTACCTCTCAGAGGTCATGATGAATCAGCATCATCTACAAATCCTGGTGTCTACAGAGGTTTAATTAATTATACTGCTGAGCTGGATTCTACAATGAAAGACCATTTAGAATCAGCCACTGTATTCAAAGGAACATCGAAAATAATACAAAATGACATACTGGACTGCATGCTTAATGTCTGTAGGGAGGAAATAGTAAAGCAGATACGCGATTCTGAATTTGTAGCCATCGAATGTGATGAGACAACTGATGTAACGAACCATTGTCAGATGGTATTAGTTTTTAGGTATGTGTTTGAGGGGTTGGCTTGTGAGAGGTTTTGGGGGTTTCTTATTCCTGAAGGAAGATGTGCAGGCAGCTTAGCAAAATGCATAATGGACCACATCAAACCTCTTCTAGACACTTCAAAAGGAAGATTAATAGCACAGACATATGATGGTGCTAATGTTATGAGTGGCTCTGTTGGGGGTGTACAGGCCAAGATTAGAGAAACATACCCATTTGCCTATTTTGTACATTGTTACGCTCATCAGCTAAATTTGATATTGGAAAAAGCAACCAGTGCAAACAGCAAAGTTCGAGTTTTTTTCTCAAACCTTTCTGCCATTCCCGCATTTTTTTCGCACTCATCTCTACGATCTGACGTTTTGGAGCAAGTAGTACAAGTCAGACTACCCAGAGTTGCTACAACAAGATGGAACTACAACATTCGAACTGTTAACGTTGTGTACGAAAATAGAGATAAGTTGAAGGAATGTTTCGAAGTTCTTGAGGAAAAGTGCACAAACAAACTTACTGTTAACGAGGCGAGTAGCCACAGAAGAGCTTTTCAGGACCCAAATTTCATGTTCTGGCTAACTCTTTTCCACAAAATTTTACCTCACGTGGATATATTGTACCAACAACTACAAACCAGGAACAGGGACAGTGTAATGTGGCAAAATGACATTTGCATTTTTGAAAATGAGATACAGAAAGAAAGGGGGCAAGTTAATGAAATAGAGAAGCAAATAAATGAAGAGTTCCCTGAACAACCAAGAAAAAGGAAAAGTAATGTTGAATGTAGCACCAGAGTGGGGGATGCTAAAGAAGTGTGTGATGTTATTACAACTAATGTAAAAGACAGATTCGCTTTTACTGGTCATTTGGAGGCAGCTTCTTTGTTATGTAATGAGTCATTTCCCCAATTTTCTACTTGCTTTCCGGAAGAAAAACTCACGCGAGTAATCCAACACTACCCATTCTTAGAAAAAGAAAAACTCCGGTCTGAATTGGGACTTTTATACAGACGACAGGACTTTGACATTAAAGGAGCAATACAACTATTGAACTTCATGGAGAAAAATAACATTATTTCAGTTTTCAGTGAGGTGACGAAGCTTCTAAAAATTATCATAACGACCCCAATGACGTCTGCTGAACCTGAACGTTGCTTTTCTACACTGAAAAGAATAAAGACTTTCTTAAGGAATACAACAACAAATGACAGACTTAATGCTCTAGCGATGGTAGCCATAAACAAGGAACTTATCACACAAATGAAGGACTTTGACGACAGAGTTATGGAAAAGTTCATTAACTTAAAGGAGAGGCGTATGGACTTCGTATATAAATAATTTCTTTGTTTATTGCGTTCTAAGTCATTTCTCGCAAGTGTAAATAATGTAAATATTGTGTATCCTACATATTAATGTTGTGAGATTGTGAGGACATTGAACATACATACATATATATTTATGCACATTACACAGCTGCAGTTTCTACAACACATCTACGTTCTTTGGGGTGAGTTTATTATTTTTATCTTTGCATGTTGTTTGTGATATTAATTTTTGAGTTTAACTAAATGAATATTTAGCAAAACATACTCCGAAATTTGTGTCTTCCTTTAAATATATTATTTAGAAATAATTTATTAACTAAACAGGCTGCGCCCTCCAGCTTCTAAAGTGACGAGCCGCCACTGCTGTGGAGCATCCTTGTGAATATCTCTTGAAGTTTTTCTTAAAGTGTTCCTCACGTGGTAATTCTTCACTAGACTAACACGGTGTAGAAGAACAATCCTCTAATTTCCAGAATTGTTGTAGCTGTATGTCCAGATTATCTGTCATGGTAAAATGACACAATGTGTTTGTATGAGCGTGTGTAATTGAAGTTGAATGTGGTTCTGAAGATGCTCTTAGATCAGTCTTGCCTGACATTCTCCAACCTAAAATTGTATACTGCAAAATGGGTGCACCCTTTGATCCTCTAATTTGACCTATGTACAAAAGCTCAAAGAATAGCTCTGCTCCAATTAACATATAACACTTTATATAGCACTATAACACTTTAATTGTTGACTGCGCTATGAAACCCCTAATCCTTCGTAAACTAGGCCATTGTACAAGTCCTTCTGTGATACAATTTGATTTAAACTTGAATCTAGTCCAAAACTCTGCAAACATGTGGGTCTCCGTTGACATCTAGCACGTCAACCAACGCTGTTGATAACAATACTCTGACTGGCCTAATCTGATATATATGTGCACTGGTTGTTGTCGTTTGACCTTGAAAGTTTACTCCTGAAGATTTGTTAGAAGTCTGTTTGTCGTCTTCCTGATTGTACTCTATTGAAGTCTTATTATCTAGTAACAAAGTCAACTTTTTTTGACATCATTAAGGTGAAGTAATGTGTTAAGTTTGTTGTTGCAAATTCTACATATACTCGAATTGCATTGCTTAGCCTGATGGCCATGATCCTTGAGACAGTTGAAGCATAAACCTATTTTCTTAACCTGTTGGATCCTCTCTGGAATATAAAGTTCATTTTGCAATAAAAATATATACTTGGTTAGATAGTATGAAAATTCAACTTATTTTGTAGTTATTGAAAAAATAGTGTATTACTAAATAATAAATTTAATCGTAAAACTATATATACATTGATTTATTACAAAAGGACTAATAAAATTCAAAGTCGTGAAATAATTTGTCCTTACTTCTTTGGAAAATAAAATATCTCTTCTTATCTTTTACATCCATACAATAGGCTGATTATTGTCGCAAAGTCAAAATGTTTGTATAAAAAGAAATGTATATAAAAATTGTGATATTTCAGATTCAATTAATAGCTGACATAATGCTTTTATCTTGCCTATTTTAGACTTAATTTGACCCACAGTTTTGATAAACATATAATAATTCTCCTTTGGTGCACTTTTCATGAGATAATTTTTTGCACGTTAGACACCTCACCCATTTTTCGCGACTTGCACTACTTGACCACCCCTCAAGACAAACTAAACCAAAGCATTCTTATTCGTCAGAACTGGTTGTATCATCCTTTTTTTGTTTTTTTCTTTATAGCTGGCCTTTCTTTATTGTTAAATAATCGTTTCTTTCCTTTATCTTTTTTAATTTTTCTATCTTCTGAAAGTTTTTTTTTTCAGGAGTGTCTGTCCAAATAGCACTTTTCTTTGTTCTCCTTCGAGACGTCTTTGATTCTTGAGATTTTGCAAGAGGTAATGGCCGGATTTCAATTGGAGAAACAGCTGTTGAAGTTGATGGAATAGGCTGAACCAATTCACAGTCTTGTGCTGCATCATGGTTAGGGCTTTTCTGTTCTCGGAGTCCTTGGTCTAGTTTATTTTCATCTCGAGTAGATGCCTCATCTGCGGGTCGTCTGGCTTCATCATGGGGTCATTCCATAGGTCTAGCTGTAGTATTAGGCTGGTCAGTAACTCTGGCAGGATCAAATTCATGATCTTCAAGAATGAAACAGTTGAAAGAAAATATTCCTGTACATTTAAATCCTGCTTAATTGTTAGTTGGAGTTAGTGCTAATGGTAGAGATTTGGTGGTGATTCCTGGTAGATTATAGATAGTCATGCGAATATCGGGGTTGTTTTTCCTCCAATCATCAGCAAATGTGTTAAAATACTTTTTAAAGGGACCATAAACACTTCTGTCCAAGGGTTGGATCTTATGGGACGTGTGTGGTGGAAATGAACGAAGCACAATCCCATTTTCTCGACAAAAATCTATTCCTGGAATTTGTATAGGTGAATCATGGTTGTCTACAATAAGCAACAGTTTCCTCTCATATGTATATATGGTTTCAAACTTATGCTGGCCCAAAACTTAGGACAAGTTGTCAAAGAATTTACTTACATTTTCTCTGTTGAAATTCATAGCGCGCGCTAATGACGTTGACTCTGGAGCTCTAATAGATAAATTACTATTTCTTTTGATAAATGCTGTGAACCAGTCAGCTCCTGCCATTTGACGATCCACACAGGTCTCAGGAAACCTACAATCATTTCGTTGTGCATATTGGTACGCTAACTGCCTAACTTCCTTTGGAGTTAGACCATAAAAAATATTCGCTTATGTCTTAATGTACTCAGACAATTGAACCTCCATTTCTAAAGAGAAAACTTTAATGTGTGGCTCATACCCCATTATTATATTGTTATTGTCCCTTTTTTTCTTGACAAAATGGGTTAATGTCACATGAAAAATATGGTATGCTTTTGCTGCGGCTCTGATTTAATATATTTTCTCTATTACTAATTTTGCTGACTCTTCTATGACATTTTGTGTTGGACCCCTTTTCGAAACTCTTGATCGGTCTCGAACCATTTTGAAACAAACAGAATTTAATAATTCTGAATGTTTACATAGTTATTTGTGTGAGTACTTTTAGTGGTAGATGTTTAGGGGTAGTTGTAACAGTGTTACAATCACCCCGACTTTAGCTGTTACACTTGCCAGAGAGTGACGCCATATTGTTTAATCACGTAAAGCTCCTAACCTCTTTTATGAAAACAAGGCCAATCTATCTCAAAAGATATAGAAATCTATAGAGATTCCTGTGGTATACAACAAACTTTTATAGGTTGGATATAAATAACAGTATTAAAGAATAAAATTACACCTTAGAATTCTATTTACATGATCTAATTAATGAAGAACACGAATAAACATCCAATTGCGCACAAACCATTCGTCTACAACAAACGCAATACTCACAACTGACTTCCTCTTGTAATAGCCAAGGCGATTAAAAAAACTGACATCTGAGAGCAGAGCATGACAGAGTGTTACATCTGCCCCGTGTTACAATTGACCCCGCTCTCCCCTACTTGCACGTTTTGATTGTTGCACATGTTTAATTGCATTTCACTTTGCTCACTTTAGCGATCACTTTAAATTGCTGTTCACACTAGCTATTCTCAGTTTGGGGGATCAATGTTTTTGTTAATTTATTAATCAAATTTACACAATATCATTTTTTATCACACCACAGCATGTCTGACCATCCAGGTCCACCACTCGGCCAAGATACCCTCTTAATTCTCTCACACAGACACAGGTGCCAATTCTTCCCCTAGCAGCGATATTAAACACTATTATCACCTAGAACGCAACAATGGCTTTGATCAATGATCAAATATCGTCCAAGCTCATATCAATGATCAAATATAATATATTATATATAACATTATATGTTATATATATGTTATGTTTATAATATATATTATATTAGGCCTATATATAATATATATTATAAACATCACATTTTATAATATATATAATATACATATATAGTGCATGTATAATATATTATACATATCATATTAATATATGTATTAATATATTATACATATTATATTAATATATATATTAAATGTATTATATAAATGATATATTATATATATAATAATTATATAATATACATAATATTATATATTTATTGTAACTCAACAAGTTCAAAAATATTAACTTAGAAATGTCTTTCTTACTATCAATATTACAAAGAAGCTCTGATAATTTTTCTGATTTTCTGGATACCTCATTTCATATTGAGCGAACTAAAACTTAAGCTAGTTTATTTATAATATTTATTTTAATCATAGGTTAGTTATAAAATATTTTTTTAATAAAACATCACTTATATAAGACATTTTTATAAATGTGACTCATGTAAGTGACATCATTTTAATAAATTTTTATCATTTTAATTTATGACTTGATTAAGTATTTCACACAGCTTAAATTTCCGGTACATGATTTGGTAGTAAAGAGAACACACATGTTTTAATAGAGAATTTTATTTTATCAAATTATCTAAAATCTCAATAAACAAAACAAATATTATTTAAAACACAAATTACTGTCTCCAAAACAAAGCAGTGTATTGACCTTCATTTAATATTGCAAAAGAAGCTACATTATATTTTATATCGGTCTGTGTGAATATAATCATTATCACTCTTCAACTGTCCTCGTTATTTTAGTGAAGCTTAGCGCTAGGTGTATTGCTTTTAATACTTAGGGTTAAACTGTGTTTTCGT
The DNA here is from genome assembly GCA_902151455.1 of Timema bartmani. Taxonomy (NCBI): domain Eukaryota; kingdom Metazoa; phylum Arthropoda; class Insecta; order Phasmatodea; family Timematidae; genus Timema; species Timema bartmani. The sequence continues at coordinate 65,505 of CABFWB010003689.1, forward strand.
TTTTTTCTACCATTCGTCTTCTTTTTGACGTGAATATGTCTTTAAATTTGCTACCATACGGGGGCAATCCAAAAAACCTAATGATAACAAAATCGGGGGATACAGTTTGGTGTTGTAGTTTCGAATCTTTCCTCTACATCCAAAATTAAATTATACCACTGGATAGCTAAAGGATCAAAGAATTCATTACGATAAGCGAGAACAGTGACGCATCGCGCGCGGTGGAGGGGGAAGCGCCGCCATTTTGAGGTTATTTTGCTGCGTATCGAGATTTGCAATTACTATAACTTTTGACTCGGAGAAGCTACGATGTTCATTTAAGTTTTAATCGTCAGCTGTTACATTAGCGTATTCACGTACAACACACGGCCATGTCCATGACACAGCCACACCCCATTTGTTGGCATAATGTTTGCTTCAATATTTGACGGTCACCCCGATTGAATTCTTCCTCCTCTTTTTGGTAAGCCTCTCTCTTTTCTGTGAGGTATTGATGTAGGCTGCACTCGTATTTTCCTCATTCTCAAGCCTGATACTTTAGCTGTCATGAAACTAATAGCTTGTGCCAGCGTTTTAAAGGTTTGTAGGTTTTTTTTATCGTTTTAGTTAAAACGGCTGTGTTTGAATTACACCCTGATTTTGGTTTAAAGAACAGTAGAGGAAATTCAAACATATTTATTTGCGGCCAACACTGATAACATTTTACAATATTATTTGTGGCATTCTATAGTTATTGATAATATCTATCAAAAATTACAGCTGCAGATAGCATGCATTGATGTATGAATATATTAAAATTGTTTTAGTAACTTTAGTAACTAACTTCTACTGTTCTTCCTAACAAAATCATGCTATACATTGATGGACTTCCAATAGGTCTATCATACGATTAAATTCATGCCTTAACTTAATTAAAGAATCTTTGTGATTAGTAGATATGCATGCACTGCTTCACTAGTCCCATCATTTGTGTCTGGTGGCACCGAATAGCACGCCACGATGTCATCATTGTGTTTGGTCAGGTCCATGTTATTGTAGAAGTCAGTAGGAATTTCTGAACCAAAAGCAAACTTAGCATTTAACTTTATCTTCTACTGACAGGATAGGAAGAGTTGTCATTTTTTGGTGGAATGTGGCATATGTGCTTACAATACCAACCACCCCTGCCGTATAGGCAATCACATGATGCAAACTTTTGTGTGTACAGTATATACATCGGTCATACATTTAGATGTGACTTTGAACTTATGTTTACTTCTTTGCAGTACTTATACCCCTTCAATTCACTTGTAAAATTTAGAGTAATGTGATAAAAATTTTTGATCACCCCTTGAACTAGCAAATTCAATCAGTCGGCGTTTGTGGTAGTTTTCAAAAACACTGCAAATAAATTCTACAGGTGCACATAAATTGAACGCTTTACACCTTTGAAGCACAACATATTTAAAAATGCGAATAGATATTTCACAGTAGTTATTTGTGTTGTTCCCCCTCGCTATAGTTTCACTACAGAAAGCTAGACACCAATCATCATTTTCTAACACAATTTTTTTTTTTTTACCTGAAACTTTTTTGAACATTACAAATAAGTTTTTTGTACATATTATTCGCAGTATCAACAGTATCCACATAGATAACCTGTTGAAATAATTGCATGATAGTCTTTCGGTCTTCTTTTTTAATTTTGTGATCTCTTTTCCATAAACAACGCCATAGCACCTAGCATACGTGAAAAGTGCAAAGTAAAAGCCTTGTGTTTGGAAAAACGTGTTGAAGAGCATTTAGTTCTGCGTCACAATCATCAGTCATTATAACTGTTGGACAGAAATGTTTGTTTGTGTCTAACTCATGTGCTTCTTTTAATAACGCAAAAGCTATTTTATAATTGTCCTCTGTCAAGGATGTGTGGAGAACACAGCCCAAAGGAAAAGCTCCAATTTTACTGACACAGAAAAAAAACGTAACACAAATGTTGGTTTGATCACAGTAACCACTAGAGACTCAAATATCATTTCATTCGCCTCATCAAGTGCAAACACTCTTTTCAGAATAATGGTGTCACTATCGCCACGGTCATGGTTATTTCGTCCAAAATTACATGGTTTCCAGTTACTTCTAAATTTTCGTTTATCTTTTTTAAATTTTCTAGTATGGTATCAGAATTTCTGTCCCTATATTGGTCCCTCCTCAAGACTGCGAACAAATTAATTATTTGTCTCATGGTTGGATTTATTTGAGCGTTAGCTAAATTTGCTAGAGCAACATTGTCATCTTCTGTGCGCTCAATAACATGCATTTCATGGTAACATTTTTTCAGCAGATGGTGACATGCCTGAATAAAAGTAAGAGTAAAAGTTATCTGTTGTTTCATGTGCACATCTCAAGTAGAAAAATGCCTCTGCTGCGTTAACTGAATGATTGTGGTGAAAGTCCGTGTGTATTATACTATTTAAACCCGTTTTTAAATTGGGATAGTCGTCACAAACCCCATAACATTTCAGCCTGAGCTGAATCCGTCGAGGGAATGTAATTACGATCCCCGGTAAGCGTCTCCCTCCCCCCCAAAATTGCTCCCTGGATCCGCCCCCAATTGAACCCACATTATTGCCAGTCGTTTTGTCTTGGAACTTATGGGAAATCAATTTTTATAGATAGTGGGTTAGAATCGGTATATCTCTCGTGCTCTAATTGTGGTTCTTAAATCACTTTTGATTCATAAAATTGAATTAAATTTAAAATGCTCTTTTATTACTCTGTTTTTATTACATTTTCAATTCTAGCTATACGCGACTTAAAATCAATGATATTTGTTGTAGGTAAAACCCTAATAATAAGTACCTGTACAGTGGTCAAATAGTGTAAGGCATCGATCTTGAAATATACTGGTTTGCTGTTGATGGGGAGATGAATAGGCCTATTTGACTCTATAATGGAGGATGTGTTGGTATTGATTTTTCACATGCGATTTATCAACATGGTTTTCTCATTATCTATCTATGCTTGTGTGTGTGCCCTTCTTTTAAACCACCCTCCTAATCCTTACCCCTTGGATGAAGTCGTTAATAGATTTTGTATCAGATGTGCAACTAAAACATAAATAATATATTAGGGTACTTCACTTTGATCTTAAACTAAACTTTTTACCTAGCACAATTTTTTTTTTCAAGACCAATCACTAATGTTCTTGTTTAGTATTTTAGATGTGCCTGTACTGCCAGAAAAAATCAAGAGGTAATGTAAACTATGTTATACCTTATTATTCTTAATAACCAGCTTTATTAGTAAAGAATATGGACACACAAGGTTAACTTATTAGCCTATTATTATTAGCTAATAATGAATAGCTAGCTCACTCAGATATAAACAGTGTAAAGGTAACAGTTATTTAGGACAATCCTCAAATTGTTTGGGAACGATTATCTTCATATTTCAGGAGTTAAAACTAATAATTTACCTATTACTTAATACTTAACATATAACATTAATTAGAGGATATCAGTTTCCCGCCAATTAAATATTCACCCAAGCGTCAGGCCTATGCGTATGTGTTAGTTATGGTTTTATCTTGTTCTGTATTTGTTACTTCTAGAAAGTACATTGTTCATCTGCGTTCCTAAAAAAGGTGTCATTTAATTAAAGATTCAGATTTGTAATGTCTTACAATTGTTGAATATAACACTCAATAAATGCGGCAAGAGGAAAGAGATGGTTGCGCCAAGGTCACACTAATCACTTTCAAAGAAATGTTTCGTGATCATACCATTTTAGTGAAATATTAAAATGTTTATTTATGATTTTCACAAAGATTAATTGGGTGAATGAAATGTTTTTCAAGCAATAAAATGTCAATATAAAACACATATGGTATGTAGTTTTAAATAACCAAAGCTATATAAAAAATGGAATTAAATTGGACCTGATTCCGCCACAATATGTTGCAAGCCTGATTGAGGTGAAGGGTTAGAGTAGAGAGGCTCTAATGAGAAGAGGACTGTAGGGAGAGTTGTTCAATAGCAGTTGTCACCAAATGGCGGACAACGGTCCGCATCCGCAAATACATTTTTAAGGACCCTGACGAGATAGCGACAAACAGATGGTTGTGGGCGTATAGTAAACATGAAAGGCCAGTAATAATAAATAAGTAAAATACCTAAAAGGATTTAAATCACGTTTTTGAATTAGTATAGTCCTATAGGGCTTGAACTTGAGTCACTGTTAAAGTTTTGCTGGACCGCGGGATTATGTCGAGTTTGTAAAATGGACCTCCATCAAAAATAATTGGGGACCCCTGTTCTTTAGGGTGTATGAGACTTGCTATGGAGAATAGAAGTGCCCTTGAAGTTTAAGGAAGGGTTGTACTAGGGCATATTTTGTAACCATTGTCACATATGCAGCAGAAACCTGGACAATGAATGTAAAAGAGACAAGGAATGTGGAGGCCATGAAAATGAAGTTAGTAAGGAACATATTGGCTGTCACGAGGAGAAACGAGGCTATCGAAGAAATAGTGGGAGTAAAGGGAGTACATGAGATATAAAGAAAGCAAGACTGATGTGGTATGGGAACGTAACGATAGTGGAAAAGATAGAATACCAAAGAGAATGTTGGAGATTAAGTATGCAGGTAAAAGACCGCAAGGGAGACCAAGAAAGAGATGGGAGGAGAAGTAGATAGCAGAAAATGTGCAAGGTAGAGGAGAAGAATGAAAGCAATTAAAGAGGAAGAGTGGTGAAATGATAGAGGAAGATGGAGCCATTTTACTAAATTGACCCGGTGACAGGTTGGAAAATTTTGAGGGTGATATGATGACTTCTAACAAAAATCGTTAAATAATAATTTATAAATAAAGTTAATACGTCTACAGTAAATTTAGATCAAAACCAATCACATCTTTGGCTTGGATAAATTTGAAGGCACCTTAATAGGTAACACCTCAATAAACTTCGTTTTACATTAAAAAAAAAAACACTTTACAAAGTTTATTTTTACTATAGCTTTGGTGAAAATATAAACAAACCTTCTTCATTAATTCAGAGTATATTTGTAAACGTTACTTCGTTACAATTATACCGCCTTTAGAAGTTTGACTAAAGCAACAACAAAAAGTTGTTTCCCGAAACTAACAGTTTAAATGAAGCATGTTTTCTGTATTTATAAATTAAATTAAATATTTAAATAGTTATTGCTAATTCTTACCAGAAGATTCTTGCCTTTTCTTCCTAAGTAGATCCTGAAAATATAAAATGACAAGAAAAATTTTATACAAAAATTAAAACATATTTATCTTCACAACTATTTTAAATTAAATAGTAAAAGTACATTACTTTACATAAAAGAGTGATAATTCAATTGTATCCGTGGGAAAATTGGATAATTCAAGTTAATTGTTTTTAATAAAAGAGGGAAAATGGAAAAAAAAAACAGTACGGTAATAATGGTTTTATTATTTATTGAAAAATCTACATGTATTGTAGATTCGTTGGAGGCGTTTGTACGGGACTAAGGTTGCTTGTTTTTCTTAGGTTGTTTTTAGGATTATGACCTAGCTAAATTCTGTTATGAATTTTGAAATAATATTTAGAATCAATGTATAAAATACACATTTGTACAAACAATTTACAAGAAGTATATTAAAACTCACTAAAATATAATCCGAATAACAATTATTTTTTTTAAATTAAAATTACCGAATAGTGGTTTATATAAAAAACTGTGTATTAAACTATAATCAAAATTAAAAACAAAACTCTAGGAAATATCAAAGCTTTGAGCAAACGCTTAGAAAAACTTACACAGGACGTTCATCCAAGAAAAATATTCTTACCCCAGTAGTGAGTTATATAAAATATTTTCAAAATTAAGTGCCATTTAACATGATCTTTTTCTCGTCGTTCGTAAATATTTTAATGAGCGTCAAATCCATCGTCAATTTTTCTAAAAAAGCATTGGTCTAAGGGGGTATTTTTAAATTAAGAACGGGCGTTGTTATTGACGCTTAAGCACGTGGTGGTCTTGTTTCGAACGTACGACTTTCCCTCGGCGTTTGACGATTGCATTAACTCTCTACTTCAAATGACGATGATAAGGGATCTTTTTCAAGGTTGGCTATCTACCGCGCGTAGTTTCGATTTCTCAAAGCAACAAAATGTCTTAACGCCACTACTGCAGTGCCACTGATAGTAGCCTTTAAGTCGCCTTGATACCTTCTCAACTTTTTGCTTAGGTAACATAATACATTCTCAATTAAATGAGAGGGAAGAAACCAATAACTCCTCAACGAAATATACGTATAGACAATTTAAATGGTATTTTATTTAACATAATTACATAAAGATACAAATGATAGAAGTGCAGTGATAGACTACTAATTTTCGTATCACAATTTGAAATACTTACAAATTATTACTAATGGAAAGTTCAAGAAATACGACAAATTAAAAATACGCAGGAAAACGCAAAATCCAAACATTACGAGGAGTATTTTTAACATTTAAATTTTCTCAGAATCCAATAAATATTATTATTTTAACATTTAAATCTACTCAGCGCCCAAGAAATACGATTCAAAATATTTAATTCAATAAATTCCAAAATAGTTTAAAGTCCAAATGACACAAACAAGTTAAAAATTCCAAAATGACACAAAAATAGTTAGTCCAAAATTGTTCAAGAAATCACTTAAAGGGCCGCAAAGTGGGATCTATATAATCATCTCTCAGAGACTACAGCGAAGAATGAAATAACTATGTTTTTACATCACAAAGTCGGTGATAAGTGATCTGTTGCGATCCAATGTTGAGACAAGAATGAAAATTTATTGTATTTGGTGGCAGTTGGTCATCGTGTGTAGGTCTGCTATCCTAGTGCGTCTGTTTGCCTTAGAGATTGTTCTTAAAATTGTATTCAGTGTTGTCTGAAGTATTTGGGTGTGCGTTTTGGAGGCATAGCTCCCTCCATAGTGCATACTACACAGTTTTACAGGATTGTAGACGGGATTAGTTGTCTGTGAAGTACAACTTTAGTGGAAATTGGTTTTTTTCTTCCTTCAAAGAGTGCGTACATTTGTATTATCTTCCTATTGATTTTCAATTGGTTTTATCAATGTGATTCCTCCAGGTGATTTTCCTGTCTGTTGTGATCTCAAAGTATCTGACTTCATCTTGGAGTGGGACCTCAGTGTCAAATGGGGTTAGTGGGGCCGGAAGTTGATTCCTAGATTCTGTTCACTATAGCTTTTTACCTTAATGACAGTTATTTCAAAAGGGTAGTTCGCCCTCTTAAGACCATAATGTAAGCTTGGATAAAGAGGGTAATTAGAGGGAAAGATCTCATTTTAAATATAACCAACACTATAATGTTCAAAAAGAAAAATACCTGCTATTATGTAGCACCATGAACTGACAGTCACTGGTATGAAGCAAATAAAACATTCTACAAAACCGAGTTGTTCTATCCTTGCGTGCATCCAATGTTTAGTCCTTGATATCCTCTATCTATAGATGTACCGATGTAGGTACCAATGAATTGTAACAGAGCAATTATTTGTGTATCAGCAATGAATCATAGTCGGTGATTAACATGCTGATTAATCTGTGATTTATCTTAATATTCAAAATTTGTAGCACAATTAACACGAAAAAATAAAGGTAAACACAAGTAACACGCGGACCTGATTTTAACAGATGGTCATGTTTGCAACATTACACTCAACAATAATTAAGAGAAAGGGAGACGAGCAACGTAACCTCAGGAGGATAGGAGGGACAAGCGGCGGGGCCTCAGGAAGGGAGGTAAAACTAGTGTTGTGGCGAGACAAGAGACGAGCGATGAGGCTTCAGGAAGGGTGGAGAGAAGAGCGACGTGGCCTCGGGAGGGGAGGAGAGACAAGCAACCGGGCCTTGAGAAGGGAGGAGAGACAAGCAATGGGGCCTCGAGAAGGGAGGGAAACCAGTGAAGTGGTAACAGGATGAGAGGAGTGACGAGCGGGTGGACCTCGGGAAGGGAGGGAAGACTAGCGACTTGGCCTCATTAGGGGAGAAGAGACTAGCGATGTGGCTTAAGGAGGGGGTGAGAGACGTGAGGCTGTGCCTC